>JH152710.1:10046-20192 GCA_000226015.1 Mnemiopsis leidyi | reverse complement strand
TTCAATACTACCATACGCATCCATAGTAGAGACAACAAAACCTATGCTTTGGTTTGATTACTATACATTTTTAAAAGGCTCCAATTTCAAAACCGCTACCAGCATAGGTGGCACGAGTAAAAAGAAAATACAGTTTTACGATTCCCTCGCCAGGTCGCCAGAACGTAAAGAAGACAACAAAGTTCAATACCCTAAACTTTTGATATGCAGAAATTGAGCTTCCATTTACAGCCGCAACAACTAACAATGTGACAATTCATTTGGCCATTCTCATTCAAATTTGAATTGTGGTTTAATTGATCTTTGATTTGGTGGCTCCCATCGTTATTTGCACCCTTGAAAACGGCAGAAAAAGGTTTCTTGGTACTTTTAATTAAAGTAAGCCGGGTTTCATCAATAACATAACCCAACTTACGTGAGTAATACTTGTATAAGCATACTTGATAAGATTAGGAAAAATGGTGCTCAGAAAGATGGAACATTCTAAAAGATATATAAATTCGAGTCGAGTAGCTTGTCCCTATATCTTCCTATCGAGCGATTTTTGCAGGCGATGCAAGCAAAAAATCGAGTCTTTAATGAGACAAACTTTCAGAAATACAATTATCCAAAGGCCAAGGTTTGGAAATATTTTGAGGAAAGCAATCTTATGGAGAAACGTTACTACAGAAAAATTTCGGAGCTTGCATATTTGTAATCCCATTCCCGGATCTTGATTCCTGATCCTAATCGAGTTTGTATATATAATATTAATTTAGTTTTGTTTACAATGGTTGCTACTAGCGGAGAAGGAGCATGTTCCTTAAAATAGCAAACAAAGGACTGACGAATTTTGTGGGAAGTCAAATAGATGTTTTCTTTAGGACTCTGGGCTCAGAGGAATTATTTTTGATTAAGTCGCTGTATCATATGTGGACAAAAATGAGATCTTGGTAATGGTATTTTCTAGAATTTAATAAAATTGTTAAACTTGACATTTCATAAGGTTTAAAATCCTGAATTGATAGGTATTTACAGAAAACTACAGTTCAAACTGCTGCTAAATAGAATAACATAAAACAGAAGTGTTAAAAAAATTACTCACAGACAAATAAAAACGGTGTTTGGTGGAAAATTGCTTTAAAACAATATTCCCCTGTTTTTGAAAACTCTTGGAGTAGAGAGTACAAATAGCAAACTTAACCAGCTCTAGAATGATTCAATTCATCACATTCAGTTCATAGAATACACTGGTAACAATTTTGCAGTTCAAACAAAAGAGTACAATATTTCATTAATATTTATAATTGAAAAAAGAACCATCTATAACATCACATGCAAAAAGGCAGATTGTGACTGATAATGATCATAATATTTTTCAAAAACAGCTTGGCATCGAATATGACTAATAGTTATGTCGGCAAAGTCTAATACGACGTAGTGTTTCCATGATTACAAAGCATAGTTTGCAGTTCTCTAACGCACTTTTCCTCTCTTTCCTGGGCCTCCGCGGTGTGTCTCTGTTTGTTGGTAATTTCTCTGAAGTACAACCTTAGATCCAGCTGTACGTCAACACCCGCGTCCTGATAGATTAAATAATAACTACAGGGTGGTTTTAAAATTTGGGTACATTACATGGAAAAGAAAATTGATCATAACTTTGCTTCTTGTCAATATTTTTTGATGAAACTTTCAGAATTTATTTGTTGTGCCTTTTCAGATGATAAACTTAAGTTTTTGAATTGATGCGACGGGCCATTTGGGTCTGATGTGCAAATGTGCGCAAAAGTACGCCAAAATTTTGAAATCGTCATTCGTCAAGTTTGCTCGAATCATCCTAAAAATTGGTATGCATCATCTCTTAGTCACCAAGAAAGAATCCTGAAAATTTCATCAGAAAACGATGTTCAGACCCAAGCTAAGACCGTTTTTGTAATCAGAAGTAAGAGAATTGATGGGCTGGTATTTAAAAAACGGTCATAACTGAGGTTCTGGACCGCATTTTTGAATGAAATTTTCAGGATTCCTTCTTGTTGACTAAGAGATGATGCATACCAATTTTAAGGATGATTCGAGCAGATTTGACGATTTTGAAATTTTAGCGTACTTTTGAACACATTTGCGCATCAGACCCAAATTGCCCGTTGCATCAGTTCAAAAACATTGGTACATCATCTGAGAGGCACAACAAACAAATTCTGAAAGTTTGATCAAAAAAATATTGACCAGAAGGTAAGTTATGAGCAATTTTCTTTTCCATGTAATGCATCCAAATTTTAACCACCCTCTATGAGCACGCGGCTACGCTGTAATTATATTACGGTTTTTTTATTCAAGAACATTGATTACCATGACAACAAATATATTATTTATGAAAATCGGACGGTAACAGAAAATGAGATAAAATATTAGATTATGACATGAATTTAGGACAGAAAAAAACATCTACGTTTGTACGTTTTCCGATAGCAGTATATATAAATATATATAGCAACTAAAGGCAGCCACTAAAAAACCTTGTAATCGATAGAGTTTTCTTCGTACTGTTCCTCGTCCCGTTCCTTATGCAGATCACTATCCACCGAACTTTCACTGATCCTGACTAGACGATTTGATCTGTTTGACACCTCGTCTAGAACCAAGATCTTAGCAAGCACTTCTTTGTCCAGTATCTGAGTTTTATTGATCTTTATCGTGATAGTCAACTTAAGTCAGTAAACAATTTAAGCAATTTCCAATCAATTTCAATTTTGAAATGAGTAAAATTAAATAACTTAAATTTCAATGTAGCAATTTTTTTGAGGAAATTCAAATACGTATTAAAAATTCTGGGAATTAAATCAAATCAAGATCAAGACCTCAGGTGTGAATACTTCATGTCCACTTGAAATGGTCAACAAAAGAACAAAATAACACTCACATTCTCAAAGTTGTACGCGATGAACTTAAGTGCTGCATGCTGCAATTTGGACATCATGAGCATTCTAGCGAGGGAAAGTGTCTGTACTGCATTGGCTGTGTCTAGTTGGGATGCCAGGAGGTCACCACAGCCGACCTTTAGCCCGTGTATCATGTAATGGTCAGAGTAGAAGAGAAGATCTTGGAGAGTTTCAGGGGTGATCTGTAGGATATTGAGGTCAACTATTTTAACGTATATTATCTAAAATTTGGTTTAAATTGTACAACTCTATCATTAATCATGGATGATCCGCCATCCAGAGACTATAACCTAGGAAAACTTAACTATTGGCGGTGGAAAATTATCAGTCCCTAATTATTTAACGGTTGATGTTTTGGGTCCAGTTGTACAAATTCTACGAAAAATGCTATAAAAGATGTTCAAACCTCAGTGTTCCCAGTATAGATGAACTTCAGAAGTAGGGCGAACGTATCTGCCTTAACGTTACTCAAGGTAATAAACGTCAACTTCCCTCTGTTTGAAGTGGTGACCTCTAGGAATTGTTCGGAGTCCAGTAGAGCAGAGAAATATGGACTTTGAGCAACAACAAAACCCTGGGAGTCAATGCGTAATGTTACATTGGTCATAGTACCTTACACTCCTAAAGTTATCAGCCCTAAAAGATACAGAGCTGGCGATCTTCCAAATTGTCCACAACAGTGCGCGGCGCGTCCCATGCTTTTACTAGCTGCTGGCAATGCGCGCATGACATTTTGTATACAGAATTCTCGAAATGTTTGTTGCTAAGAATAGAAATATTCTCGTGATAGCACGAGAAGATCACATCTCCGAATCTCAATAACATGACAAGATTAAATCCATTGTGGTTGAAAATTGTCCTATCATGTTGTGCTGGCAGTGAAAATACATCTTTAAACCATGCATGAAAAGGAAAGTATTTCTTCACGCAAATCTATGTTCTTAGAAATACTGAGAGAATACATTCGCAGAGTCTCAGAGATAACAAAATCACGACCGAAATAAATCACTACAAATTCCATAGATTCTTGTAATACCCTCACCTTGTGGCAATAGAAGCGATGGGTCTCTACTAAGAAGCAGAGGTCTGCGAAATACTGCCTTTCTTTTCTTCCCTAAAAATGACGTTAAGCTATAATCAATAAGATACCCTTAACAGGATTATAGGACTGAATCACTAACGGACTGAATCTAACGCTAATCATCACTAATCTTAAATCTGACCCTAATCCCAAATGTAACCCTAAACCTAACGCTGTAGCTATTGATAGCGATTATCAGTTATTCAGTTCGATTACCAGTCGAGAGTTTAAAAAACTGAAAAAAAGGTGATAAGCAAAACCTCTGAGTTAAAATCGGAGATTGCGATGTCGGCAATGTCGGGATAAGTGCACGTCTCTGTTTCTATCAATATCGTATCAGCATTCTTCTTGGCCACTGAGAAGACAGGATGTTCGTTTGAACAAGATTTTTGTCGAAAAATGAACATTGAAATGGGGAGAAGTAGAAACTCCCTACTCTACCTGGGTAAAATTATATTAATTCTGTGCGTGATAGCAGTGCGAGATATTGGCTTATTTACTCATTTTTCCCGCTTATAGTTAAAACATCTGAAGATATATTAATCTTTAAATTTGTATTGCTTGGCTAACATATAACATATGTGCCAACAGGTGCCAACAGAAATATTGCAAACTATCTATAATATGTATCACAGGTTGTGCTTCAACGTTCCTAAGCCTTGCATGACAAAATTATTTTCAACTAACCGTGAAATCTAAAAACGATAAATATACTTAAAGCGCATTTTGGAATAAAGCTCAAGGTCGAGTTGCATTTGTCAAAAAGTATGTATTCAAAAAGTCGTATAAAAATACTTGTATTTCAAATCCTATAAATGCCAGCCTGACTCTTATTTTTGAACTGTTAAAACGTCGACTATACTTCACACTCTATACTACTGCTTCATTACAGTTATTTTGGCACTAGCACATTGGACAACAGTTTTTCTGGCTAGTAGCCAAGTATCGACCAGCCACCGCATTAAGCGTGTATACAAACGGTAACAGCGGGTTGTTGAGCCGCTTTAAAAACATTAGTGTTACACAGAATTATAATTATGTAGGGCTATAATTAATGAATAAAACAAACTAGCTTAGGAGACCTGCAAGTTAGGAACTGATCTTTTACAAAATATAGTATAACCCTATTTTTATACAAACACATATTATCCATCAAATAGTTCAACATTTCACCTACGTTTTTTACAGACAGCCCGTAACTGAGTAGTGAGATCTTGGAGTCCCAGTCTTCGAGAGATATGTAAAATGTCCTCGTAGATATGTCGATACTTCCCTATCTTGAGTTGTTGTGTGTACATGTACTTCAGCACTTGTATCCACGCTTCCACTGAGCTCTCCTGGTTGTTGTGATATAAAATTCCTAACATTTTCGACAGGACATACCGCATAGTTAAATAAGTATTGACATAGACTCAGTAGATGCTAGAAATTTGAACAAAATAAGCTTAAATAAAAGTTGTAATTTGTCTAGTGTGGACTGTGGAATGTAGACGTTAACGTACGCCATACACACTCTGCCTGTAGTCCTGTAGTAGTGTCGTCTACACACTCTACAGCATGTAGTCTACACCCTCTACTGTATGTGAGATACAGATGGTGTAATGTAACGAATACAAGAGTATGATCACCTATAACACTTAACACGTGAAGCTGGTTACACACACAACAAACACGGGGCACCGTGGTGTAGATGTGTAGAATACGCTAGTTAGCAGCACTGTCATATTGTGTGTCATGTCTGTGGTGTGTCTGTGGTGTGTCTGTGGTGGCATGACGTGATTGTGTGTGTGTATGTATATGTGCCAACACAGGGCAGCGTTAACAAGCACAGGAAACTGATGCTATTATTGCACAGGAAACTGATGCTATTATTGCAAATACGTGACATTTCTGCTGCTTTTCAGGCAGTCGCAAGACTAGTTGACCAATATGTGGGTGATGAACTACTTGGCTCAGTTCCAGGAATAACAAGGACCAGGACATAGTGCAATTACCAGTGTATTTGTCACATATGCTTTGTTCCAGTATGCAAGGTATTTCCTAGCTATTAGTAGTACGTGCTAACTTGTAACTATTACAAGTTAGAATGTCTGTAAACGTGCTTAGGAATGTGGAATAAGATTGGAATAATGGGATGTGAAATAAAGTTTCTTATAATTGAAGCATCATCGTAGTTCTATGAGGCTATAATCGAGGGTAAACAGCTCAAACGGCTCAAAACTTCAAATGAAGAAGATAAAAAACCTTGAAATGCTTCAAGTAGAGAAAGTCCTTGCCCCTGTTAGGACCGAGCAAGGAGTGAGCGAAGTATGGACTTTGTCTGTAGAGAATGAGCTTGTGTGCGTAAATCCTGTAGTTTTCCGAGCCAACAACCAAACATACGTCACTGTAATTCTGATATCCCTCTCTGAACATACTGCAAAAAAACGTTTTTAATTACATCGGCGTTGATTGATGAAAGTATTATTTTAGTTCTCAAGTGTTCCTTGTCATATTCAAATAAGAACATAACACAATGAGCTGAAAATGAGCTGAAAATACTCACAATGCCATGGTTTCTCTAAAATGCGTACTCTGAAAAGTTTTCCGCTTGGGCGGATTTCGTAGGATTCGCCGGGTCCTGTCAGTAAGGGCACAGTTCATGCAGCGTTCACCAGAGAAGTTACACTGGTCATATTTAGCACCTGCTTGTAACAGGTAGACAACTATGTCGTCGTATCCTGATAAGCAAGCGTAGTACCTGAAATTAAATATATACCAAAACTCCTTAAAGTATCTTGCAAAGTGCAATACTAAGGGGTGCAAGCACTTCCGATAAAATACAGATATTATAGATTCGTCCGAGCGAAATTGTATGTACACATACTCATCCGGACCAATATATAACACATAGACATACAGCTCTCATGTGAACCCTCGATCTTGCTCGGGATTTCACCCAGAAAATCGATCGGGCTCATTTAAGCACTCAAAACGATTTATCAAATAGAACCTGCAAAGCAGAATACGGATTCTATCTCAGATAGATGTCTTTGTGCACCATATCCATGTATCAAGCAGACTAACGCCAAGATTACTTAAAGAAGGATCTATGAAAATAGCAGCTGTTTTGAATTATGGAAACATCAAAGATGAATATCAGCAAAATTCTTAAAATCATTGAAAATCTGTTGAGAGACTTGCATTAACAAGTCTTCCTGTCACGTGTTTAAGAATCAATGGCAGAAGCAAAGGCTAAAACCATTGCGCAGAAATTTAAACATGTTCTAATTTAAATCGTATGATTTTATAGCTGCAGTAAATTCTAACTTATGAGAACAGTTCAAGATTGAAATTTTATTTCAATCAAATTCTGAACAAATATAACTTCTGTATAGATTAAATTAGGGACTTAAGGAAACCATGAAAGTGCAGCAAGCAAGAGAAATCATCAAATAAAGTATGTGTTAGCAGAACGTACAAAGGAGTGGAATTCCACTTGTCCGTAACATTCACATCACACATCATCTCTTCGACCAGTAACTTTATCCTTTGTAGATCCCCTTGTTTACAAGCTGTGAAAATATCACCCATAATTCTATATCAAAGTTAAATGAGGTTTTTGTCTCTCCCCACAGCAGTATTGGTACTCCAACTTGATTTGAATTTTCTCCGACTCTAATGCAATCGTTTACAGTCTGACAAAAGTTTTGATATATGTTCAGAGATAGGAAGCTGAAGAATAGAAGATGTGATGATAGTAGCCATGAAGTCTGTAAAATCGTTGTCACTGAGGAAAAGTCATACCTGCAAGTTAGCTTCATCAAATCACAGTGAGAAATATCATAAATCATAACCCCTTCCCATAAATCAAATTTATTTCATTTATTATTAAGGAAAAGCCAGAGGTGTGACTGTGGAATGTGAATGTTGTTATTAAGGGAATTAGGGCATTCCGACGACTTACTCAATAGTGAGGGAGTTTGGGGGGGGGGGGGGCTTCCACCCAGCTGCAGAAGGTGGGTTTGAAAATTCTCTAACACTGGAACCTTATCAGTATGGCCTAGATTTTACAAAATTGTTAAAACCTACAACTTCAAAAGTTTGATAGAATGGCTCTTTTAACTGCCCATTAAACAAATTAAACTTGATCACAGATTTGTTGTTTATGATACAAAGATTGTGTGTATACTATATAAATATAACCTCCCGATGTGGAAACTTGGGTCACGTATAGTAGTTTCCACCTTTTTACACAAAATATCGGCATATTGAGAGCTTTAAAAACAGGATGGTGTAACGTGAACTGTGAAAACATCAATTTTCAGAGGTTTTTATCTCCCATCTTAGGGATGTCAGTTGTCACAAAGGGAAATGTGCTATATACATTGTCGTGTCCTGAATTGTTCTTCTTTCTGTGCTGACTGTGCACTTTATAATTCCAGAGCAATAGGGGTCATTCATAACCGAGCCGTACTTATGGCTCGTACTTAAATCCGGCGAAAATCGAACGATAATCCATTTTTCGTATTCATAATAATGGCTCGCCTCAACTTTTAAGTACGGATTGCTAAGTCGTGGCTTAAATTGGTGAGCTGATCTTAAGCCGGCTCGAATTGTGGCTTAGGATTTAAGTACACGGATTACCTGAGCCGAGCCGTGGATTACCAGATCTGAGCCATGGATTACCGTTTGAGTCGCGGCTTACACGTCGAGTTTGGTATTCATAAAGTGAGGACACGTCCTTATTTTCTGAGCCAAAAAGCTGAGCCCCCAAATCCCGTCCTTTCCTACTGGCTTACTTGTCGTTTTGTTTGATAAGTGCCCTTGTGAATTGAATTCTTGCATAATACTGTCAGAGGTGATTGCCCTTAGGTAGAGGAAAATTGATGCCAATTTTTTTTTAAATCAGACAAAGTTGAAATTTCGACATTTTTGGGCTTGGACAGGAAAAAATTCGATTACGTTTTGTATGATAACTGCCCCTGTGATTGATATTTTTGCGAAAAAACTTTCAGGGGTGATTGCTATTAGGTGGAGGAACCTTAGTACCAATTTTCATTAAAATCGGAAAAACTTAAAATTTCGGCATTTTCTAACCTTTCAAGGGTCCTAGAGACCTCCAGAGTAATTCAAATTGATATACACTCACCTCGTCATGTACAGAAGGAATGGATGAGGTCACAAAACAAATTTCAGTTTAATATCAGAAGAATTGGGACAAAAAAAGCCGAATTACGCATTTTAGAAGGTTAAGCACGTGACGAAAGCCACAATTTTTCACAGATGTGAAAGTTTAAATCAAAAATCGCAAGGCTAGCCGTCAAGAAAATGTTACAATGAACTTACAGCGAAAATTTTGGCAGGATTCCGTTTAAAATAGTTGAGATATGTCCCAATAATTACTTTCGAGAACGAATTTAGCTGATTGAAATAACAACAAGCTCAATAAATGACGTCATCAAAGTGTTGCGCTCCATTGCAAGCCGAAAAGACTTCCGGTTTAAACAACTGACAGATATAAAGCACTGATAACTCAAACTGTTCATGTCTATCTGCCGACAAATTTCGGGCAACCTGTCTGTTCAGACCCTCAGGGTCCTTTTGCAATTGGCGGGAGGAGGGCACGTGACGGTGAACGCAATTGCCTATTGGTTGTCCGGCTGTTACTGTTTGCCTTCACTGATTAGCGACGACCGATAACGTAGTGGTTAATAAACAAATCAGAAACGAGTAAGATACCGGTGGCCAATGGGTGGCCGCGTCTATTATCACGTGCCATCCTCCCACTAATAATAGAGGGAAAGAGTAGGTACTTTATCTCACTTTATCAGTTTATCTCTGTCGATTGTTTACATTTAGTTCCTCGATGTAAGCCACGACCTCAATTTGATCATCCGTACTTAAAATTGTAAGGACATGTACTCAGAATTGTAAGTACATGTCCTTAAAACAGAAAGCCGTGGCTTGGCTCTGTCTGTTTTTAAGTACAGCGTGCTGAGCCACGGCTTATAATCCGTACTTAAACCGTAAGCCATAGCTCTGAGCCGTACTTAATCCAGTGAGCCATGGCTCGGATTTAACGAGCCATGGCTCGATAAAACTGAGCCATAAGTACGCAATTTTAAGCCTGACTTATTTATGAATACCGATTCCGTGGCTTACCTG
>JH152709.1:0-14603 GCA_000226015.1 Mnemiopsis leidyi | reverse complement strand
GAAAAAATAGTAAAACCGATCAGCGCACACAGACATGGGAGAAATGTTCTCATTATGCGCGCTCAGTGGTACAGTTCATTATTGCCGAGAGCTGAGCAGATTTTATGAAAGGGAGGCCGAGCGTGCTACGTAAACAACTGCTATTTATTTTTGGTTTTTGGGTCTGCAAGGGGTGCGGAGATGAAAGGTCCATTATTTTGTAAAAAGTGTTCATAAAGCGACTTAAGTTTGGTCATTTATTCATCTCACTCAACTTAAGTAATTTCAAATCAGATATAATCTAAGTATAACATGGCTGATTAGATATACAATCATCAGGCACCTTTCATGACGTTGTTAAAATAAGTTTTCTTTCGGTCACACATTTGAAATGGCGCATAATGATTGTATCATTTTACAGCAATGTGTCAATGTACTATATCATACTTATGGTATAAAAACTTATGTTATAAAAACAAAGAAAGTTTATTTTTCTTTATCATCAAGGGTAATAACAATCAATAGACAAAATGTTAAAATGTTTAAAAGTTAAAAGTGAAAATTACTTAGAATTTCCAGATTTCAGTCAACGTCATAACATCAAGTATTATATCAATTTACAAAAATACTGGTTGGATAAGTATTTGCTATTGTGGATCTTGGTGGGGATGGAAATTGTCTGTGAGATTAATATTTTGAAAATGAATGAAATAGAGTAATGTTTTATTATGTAGATCATGAGTATATTTATAATAGTGAGTTAATGCAAGCGCATATAAAGGTGGGCCGATTGCAAATTGAGTGTTGGTGTCGGTATTGATATTATGTAGTTCCAGTTGGTCTACCTGCTTCCCACAGCCATTTACTGGCAGCTGCCTCAAACTGAGCTGGATACACCTGTTCTCTGACATCCCTTGGTAGAAGGTTCCAGTTGTTCATTGTTCTAAAGAAGTAACTATTGGAAAATTGAGACAGAGATGTAGCAACCATATCAGAGCTGTTGTAATTACGAGTAATTCTAGGTTCAACATTTGAGATAACAGATAGGTTATCATAATGAGACGATCTTAACCTAGTTGAGCCACTATGCATTTGTAAGTAAGATGGGAGTTCTATTTCTGTCTTTTTGAACAGTATACGATGGAACAGCTTAAGATCTTTAAGGATTAGTTTCTGTGCGATTGGAAGAAGATTAAGCTCTTTGCATCTTAAGAAGTACATTTCTGGTGAATATGATCGATGTTGTTCATCAAAAATCCACTTGATAGCTTGTTTTTGTATACTCTCTAGTTTATTTAAAGAGGTTTCAGTGCCAGGAGACCAGACAGTGGAGCAATGTTCTATTTGACTGCGTACCATAGCTAAATATAGGCTTCTGCGCTGTGCACGATTTCTTACAAACTTACAAGTGCGTTTCATTAGTCCTAGGTTTCTGTTGGCTTTAGAACAAATAAAGTTGCAGTGGTCGGTCCAGTTAAGACGTGATGATATGTGCACCCCAAGATCTTTCTCAACTTCTACTTGGCTGATATTAACACTTCCTAGGTTATATGGGGAACTTGGATAATTTTCACGGTTAAGAGTTACTGATAGGAGTTTACATTTATTTGGATGGAACTTCATTTTATTTTTGCTGGCCCATTCATGGAGTTTATCTTTACTTGTTTGAAAATTTATCTTTACTTGTTTGAAAATTTACTTGTTTGATTGATCTATATCATTTTGTAACACAGCTTGGTCTTCAATTGTTTGTATTTCACGATACAGTTTAGTGTCATCTCCATACAGGCATATATCACTCTCTGGGCTGATATTTTCAGAAATGTCGTTTATGAAAAGAACAAAGAGAACTGGCCCCAGATTGGATCCCTGGGGGACCCCAGAGTTAACTGGGAGGTCTGAGGAGAAACAGCCGTTGATGACAACTCTTTGATTTCTGTTTTTGAGATATTCAACAAAAAATTTTAGTAGAAGTCCATCAATCCCAAATTTGTGTTTAAGCTTCTGTAGTATAAGGTCATGGTTTACTGAGTCAAAAGCTTTGGCAAAGTCAAAATATATTACATCCATTCTAGATCCTTTGTTTAAGTTTTGTGCAAGCATATCAACGTAAGGAATAAGTTGCGTTTCACAGCTTTTTCGGGGCAGAAAACCATGTTGCCTAGGGTCTATTATTTCTATAACTCTATCTAGTAGTTCGGCTTTGATAACTCTTTCATATACTTTCATGACAAGAGACGTTAAAGATATGGGTCGATAATTACTGACATCATTTTTGCAGCCTTTTTTATATACTGGGACAATATTTGCAGCCTTCCAGTCTTTTGGAATTTTACAGGTGTAATAGGAGGTTCTGAAAAGGATGGACAGAGGTTTAGCAAGAGATTTGGCACACTTTTTAAGTACTTTCCCGTGGATCTTATCTGGGCCAGGAGCTTTGTTGGGATCAAGGTTTTTAAGGATTGGATATACTACTTGTTCATCAATGGAAATGTCAAAGTTAAGGTTGTAGTTTATATCAATATTGTAATTACTTGGGCTAGAGAATTGGTCAAAGAAGAACTTATTAAAGAGATTGGCCTGATCAGAGCAATTTGTTCTGTGCTGTACATGTAAGAAAACACTTTCAGGTATTCGATGGGAATTTGATGCAGCCTTCACATAAGACCAAAATTTCTTAGTTATTGAGTTTTCACTTTGATCAGTAGAAAAGTTTGATCTCATTTTGGCACGGATAAGCTGATTTACTTCTCTCCTTGCATTTCTAAATTTAATTTCTAGGGAGGTTTCCTTGGGAGATGGTAAATGGGTTTGGCCTGTCATAGTGTCTAAAGATATTCGTTCCTTCACACATTCTTTAAATTCAGCCCTAAAACGTTCCTTTTCTCTACACTTCTCAAATACTTCTGAATCAAACCACGGTGGTTGGAAGCCATTTTTAATAGTAATTTTAGGGATGCTTTTGTTACAACATTCTTCAAACCTTTCTAGAAAGCGTTTCCAGCAAATCTCAATGTCAGGGCTACTTAGAATACCCTCCCAGTCGGTATTTGTTAGGTCACGGTTCAGGGCAGTCCAATCAGCTTTCTTAAGATTTTGTATGCTTCTCTTATAATTTTTCTTCCTTCTTACAGTAGCTTTTACAATTAAGTGTATTGGAAAATGATCAGAGGAGCAGAGGCTTGAGTCATCAAGTACCTTAATGTTTTCGGTCGTGTGAGGGGAATTTGTTAAAACTACGTCCAGAATGTTACCTTTTTTGTGTGTTGGAGAATCAACACATTGTTTCAGGCCTAGATCATTAAACAGGCTCAAGAATCTTTGCTCGGTTTGTGAGTTAGAAAAACTGTTTTGCCAGTTATTATAGTCTAGGGTTGGAAAATTAATATCTCCTATGATGTATACCTTAGAGGAATTTTTTTTCCTAAGGAGAGAGTTGTAGTATTCCTTAATCCTATAGAAGTTTTCGATCCCAAGTGTTCCAACTCTGTACAGGGTGGATATATAAAATTTTGTTTTGTTTTGTAGCACGATCTCAACTGTGAGTACTTCAGCTGAGCAACTGATATTGACTACTTTCGATTTGACATCTAGTGAGGAGTTAATTGCAATAAGTACACCTCCTCCATTTTTACGGAATTTTCTCGGGTTTGAGGGATCAGGTGGATGTGATTTAGGGGACCTATCACATCTGAAGATTTTATAGATATCTGGGGGGAGTATTTCATTATCATTGACAGAGGGCTTAAGCCATGTTTCGTTCAGGATGATCACATCCGGCCTGTGCATAAGTGCGTATGATTGCAGCTCATTCAATTTTGATTCATGAAGTTTGGGAGCGTCGCTAGATAAATCTGAAAATGGCAGCAGACCTTGGACATTTTGGTAAATTACTGACAGGCCTGACACAGGACCAGGGTTAATTATAGTCATGTTGCAGGTTGTCAGGAGCAATAGGTTAGATAGAGCTAGCCATACTAAGAATTTGCGAAAGGCTTTATAGGCTCTTATGTCTGAGTTGTTGTACTTATAACGGATGTGGTTGTACAGGTGTTTGAATTTGAGCAAACCAAAGTTTTTAGTAACATATCCTACTACAATCATGATGACTTTGATTAATAGGGAAGTAAATAAAGAATCGTGAAACTTGTTCCCTGGGTAGGTTAAGAGAAAGGATAGCATATGCGGCATTCTGATGGGAGCAGAAGGATTAGACCATTTTACATCTGATAGTAATGATATCTGGAATAAGATGATGTAAAAGCTTAATATCATGAGCATGAATATTGATAATAATGTGGTGGGTGAATCGAGGTTGTCTGACATTTTTGATGAAGAATTTTTTATGACAAAATTTGAGTTGTAATTTCCTACTCTTACACGGAAAGTTATAATATCAATCATTGAATCCTTAAATAATAGAGCAAGCCCACCGGGCACCGGATAATCATACTTGCAGGTAACTCAGTCCTATGTTAGATTCAAAATGTATAATGAAGTAAAATTACCATAAAACTTAAGACCACCCAAGTCAGTAAAGAAATCTTGAGGAAATGGCAATTAAATCAATGATTTTTTGTACAACATTTAAATTGGGATGCTTCGGTATGCCGGCCCAAAAATATGCTGACTGCCTATTGCATCCATACCCGCTCAGTCAGGGAAAGATTGGGTAGAAATTATCAGGAGATTAGTAAGCATTGAGACGCAATATATAAATCAATTAGACCTGGGTGATCAATGTAGTTTCTACTGTAGAATGAAATAAGTCAGATAATCATTAAGTATAACATGATCTAGGAAATTTTTTGGTTGAAACATGTCTACAAACAGTTACGCGAAATTCCAATAATTGCCCTTGCAATAATTCCACTGCCCCTAGGGCTAGGGTGGAGAAGGTCATTAAATAAAGACTTATTTGGGTGCTTATTGCCTCTTACACCAGTAAGAAAATAGTCAAATATATCAATATACTCGCAATTCATCTCACGGGTACATCTTTTAGCAAGCTGGTTAAACGTGATAACATAAGATGGTGTCCACGAGTATTCATATCCCATGGGGATTAAGGATTGAAAATATACTTTGACACCAGGAAATAAAACTTTAGTTTTTCTGAATAACTCTCTTAGGGGGATGAATAAGCTTGACACTCCTTGGGCCTTACGTCGAATGTCATTTGTTCCAATGCTGAAGATGATGTTCTTGATGTTTAGGGTTGTTGGGTCAACAACCTTGTTGCTGGTGTCTTTCAGGAGACCAGTGTACAGTTTGTCAATACTCTCAGAGGCATCTTTGATAAATGCACCACTTTTAGAACAGTTAATAAAGTTCGCATTGCTTGATTTACCAACAATCTTTTTGGGGTCTATTCTAGTAGTGATGGAGCTGCCAATAAGGATTGTAGTGTTGAGCTGTTTATCTTTGTTCTCTAATGTATCATCAACCAGGTTACCAGGCTTTTGTGCTGTGATTGGAACTACCTCTCTAAAGGAGATGCATACTCTTTGGCCAGTGCCCTGGCAGTCAGGGTGATCCTTAAGCAGACTATGCCTCAGAATTTTCTGACATTTTGGTCTCATAACTAGAAGGGATTTATCTTCCATAGTTATGGATTTCAGCATGGGGGAAGAGTGAAGCTTTGCATTGAAGAATCCAAGCTTTCGAGAGCAGCCAATAGAGAAATTGCACATGGGAGATGATTGTGACAGATAAGGTAGATCGTCACTGTGAAGGCGAGTGTGGGTGTTGAGATCAGGGTAGTAGGATATAAGACAAGAATTAAGTTTAGAGAAGGTTGGATCGACTGCTGAGATTGCCTTACGAAGGGAATCTATGCCACTAGATTCAGATATACTAGCAGCATTCAGGAAACCAAACTCTTTGGGCTCTTTGACAAGCCACTGAGTTTTAAGGCCACTTTTGTGTGATTCATCCAACCCTAACTTATTCAGGTCATTGTGGACATCTTCCATCAGTTTCTCTAGGTCAGGCTGAGGAACCTCATTGAGTACATTTGGAATGTACTGGACAAGTTGGGAGACATCATCCTCCTTTAATTGATAGGCAGCTTTCTCTAGTGTTTCAAGTCTCTTGTTTGCTCTGATGATCAGAGTCTTACAGTCCTTGTCACAGAGGTTGTCTATCAGTTCTAGGATGGCAGTAAAAGGATCTATGCGTTCACTTGTCTGGGGGGCATCAGGAGTCTGGAACAAGCTGGTGTCCTGCTCAGACTCATTGCTGACAGTTGGGGTTTTAGGTGAAGGTGGTGGAATGTTTTCAGGGAAGATTGGGGATGATAACACCTTGACCCCCTTATGGACACAAGAGAGATATGGCCATATAGAGGGGTTAAAAGGGGTGTCATGGATCTTGCGGAAGGATATACTCCAACGTTCTTCAGCACCAGCCTGGATGTGGTGAAGGGTTTTTTCCTGGGAACCTGGTAGCATCACATGTAGGGAGGCATCCTCCAAGGTCTGCTCTAACAGAACAGGCGTTCCAAGCGACTTTCCATAAACAGATAATGTTCTTGGAGGGCCGATAGAAAAAGTGCATATAGGTGTTGATTGGTCAATGTAAGGTTCATTATCTGAGTGGGGCTTTTTCAGGCTGCTACTTGGTAGGTAATGGTTAACCACACATGAGTTCAGAGAAATTTTTAGGTGCTCATTGATCAGTTCCATAAGTTTTAGGATTGATCGGTATATAGGCAAAGGAAAGCTAAGGTAGCTGAATTTATCAGGTTCTTCAGTGAGTAATACACTAACAACACTTGGTCTTTTGGGTCCAGTTTTGATGTCAGACAAGTCTGTGGCTTGTTTAACATCATTTCTCAGCCCGTCAAGAAAGTTAGTTAATTTTGGGGACCGAACAAGGGGATCAAGAAAATTTTGGTGATAATGAAACAGGTCTTTCATGCTAACGCAGGTAGATGAGATCCGGTAGGCTTTCCACTTGCTCTTCTAGGTCATGCTCAATAAATGTATTTAATTTGTAGTGTTAACTGAGACAATTTTAACAATATATTTGTATTTGTTACACCTGTACCCAGGCTTTTACAGTTATACTGAAGGGTCTCCTGGAAGATTCTAGATCTTTTAACAAAGACCCTCCTCATTTAACCCTCAATCACGGTTTCCCGGTCATTCGGCTGAGTCAACCGAAGAAGATTGCATAGGCAGATGCCCTTAGCGCACTCCTCTAGGATTGGCGGAACTGGGAATCGAACCCCCGATCTTCTGCGTATCACTTTTGTCCCTCATGATACATTATCACCCATAACGTCCCGGAGGGAATTATAAACTATATTGCACGGATGGTAATGCTGTAAAAAGCTATAGAATACTATCAGTTTTGTTTTCTAGAAATTAATTCTTGAATCATATCTACCTACCTGGCCTATAGGTTCTGTTTCCTGAACAAGTTAAACACTAGCCATATGTAGGACAATCCTGAGAAGTGCACTAAGGGCATTTGATTGGAAGAGGGAGAAGGGTAAGGAGACACAAGCTTAGGGAGGACAAAGGAGCAGATGAAAGGTAGCCAGAAGCAAGAAGAAAGGAGAGCTGAAGGAGTGTGTAAAGGTGAGAGAGAAAGGGAGAACAGTGTACAGAGAAAGGATAAATGAAGGGTTAGAAGTGAGGATTAACCTGCTGGAAGACCAGCCAATGGTGTTAAGTGAGAGATTCTGCCCCCTAGCAAATATTTAAAGTTGCTATGGCAAATTTATATATTTATATTTTTAATTGGATTGATCATTCCAACTTCAAATTATGTTTACAAAATACTAAAAATGATGTGCAATGATGTTAACTGAAACTTTATTACACTAGTAGGACCAAGAAGAAAGTTATGAGTGATAATTGCCTTTTTGTCAGTGTTTCTCAGATAAAGCCTTTCCTACCTCGAGAAATATGGAGAATTATATTTGATTTTATGGCAATCAGAGACAAACTGTCAAGCAGTAAAGTTATAATCGAATTTAGAGAATTCTATGCTGATCTCTTGAGCAATTTTGAGGAGTATTTTAAGAATCTCTCAAACCAAGAGGTCGAAAGGGTATCTCGCCTTGGTTTAAAAACACAGCCAGCAGATTCAATAGATGCATTGCAGATTCCCTGCATTTCTCTCTCAATCAATTTGTCTAAACACTCTGTGACATGGCTTGATGAAAACAAATCTTCACATCGATATTTGACATTTGAAAGTGATGATAGTAATATTGACAACTCAACATACTTAAGAGTGAATCATGTTTGTTGGCTCAATTTCTCAATCAAGAATGTAATATTGCCAACAGGAGAATACAACGTTTTTTATAAAGTAAAAGGTCCCTGTCGTGTTGAAAATGAATACAAAGTTACAATAAAGCATAGTGTTAATGTAAAGAAAAATATAGGCTACATAAATCAGCACCAGTTGAAACGTTTAACAGAAGACTGGGATTGGGTCCCAGTTTACAAAGATAAACTGTTCAAAGATCTTCTTACAGTACCTGTCAACTTTCAGATAAATGATGAACTTGAAGTTGATCTATTTAACGAGCATCCTGCATGGACTAGCTCTATCTCATTTCATGTGATTAGATTTGCATTAGCCAGATAAATGTGAAGAAGGACACACCTGTTACAGAATTTACAAATTTTTAGTGTGGTAGGCAGTCTCTGTTTAGTTGCTTGTGGTTTCTCTTGGGTGGAAACCTTAGTTACAGTTTCATAATATGTTATTAATTGTTATCTGATCTCTATGTAGAATGAAATGTTTGAAGTTTATACATACTTATATAGTTTTCCCTTAATTTTTTTAGTGCACAAGCAAACGACTCTTTAACTATTTAGATTAAAGGTTTAGGAATTAACCAAAAAAATTTTGTCTATAAAATGTTGTGAGGTATTCCCTTGATTTTAACGTCTAAGTTGTATTGCATGATTTGTATTTCATTATTTTGGTAACTTGGTAATTTACCCCTGCATTGCATACCTGATGTGATGCATACTTAAAGCACACTACTGCATTACCCCCATTATGAAACAACATCCTCTGTTATATTGTTGAAGTTTCACAATTAATTATTTTTCATCATTATTCTCGTAAAGCGTTATTCAGGCTTGCCAATCTCTACACGTCACCCTGTCTACACAAGCATCAGTGCCGTTCAATTCGTCACCATAGAAGTAGGCATAGGCTCTATGTGGGCACTGGGCAAAGGTTAATGCAAGACCAGTTAAAGTGTAACTTTAAATTTTATGTTAACCGATTTACATATAACTATGAGACCAAGCCAATCAAGTGGTTTATAGAATTTTCAGGAAGAAAGGGGAACATCTAAGTTGGCACATTTAAGTTTACTTAATCAGGTGTTCATTATGTGGCATTATTTATGCATCAGGTTACCCGTGTGCATTAGGTGGGCAACATGTGTGCAGTTCGGTGTGAATTTTCAGACAGCATTTAAGATATTCAATAACCAACATGTATGCATGTTCAGACAGCACATATATTTTATAACCAACTTGCCGAAATATCTTATTGAGTGACATGAAATTTTCTGGCATTAATGTAATTTTAGTTTCTGTATTTATGAGCTTAAAAATTGAATATATATATATATTTTTTGTTGTGCAATTGTTTTGAATTTTTGTACTATCTTGTCTGTGATTAAATAACTTTCATGGTTGTCGTTATTATAAAATTCCATAATCTAAAATACCTGCTCTATAATTAAACATGCGTGCTCAGTATTATCGTTTCTGATAGACAATAGAGTGAATAAGCTGACAACGAGCAAGACGGTTGATTGTCTAGTTCATGGTCGTGTTGATTCGACATTTTCAGTGCAACATTAAGAATCCGAATGTCAATTACCTGGAAAGTTATCGACTAATCCCTGCCAGTATGAAAAATGGTGAAGAGAAGTCGTATGTAATAGCCGACCGTGAGGACGGTAGTGATCCGGAACATGTCAGTGATATAAGTGAACCCGAGATTATCAACCCTGCTAATTACAGCAATGGAGGTTCGCTAATTTCTGTTCATTCTGCTCGTTCTACCATAGCTTCTTAAATCTCAACAGATATTTTCTGAACCATTTATTTAGACATTCACCAACTTTTTTTAATCTTTTCTGGAATGTTTGAAGGCCAAACAAGAGCCCCCAAACCGTTGTCTCCACTCCTAAATTTAGCAATTACCCTCTAACAAAACTTACTGTATCAGACAGCAGCGATTCCGGAGACAGAAGTGGAGTTTTAGTTGCTCCAGTTGCCGATCTTCCTTCGACAGTTACTTACTTAGAGGGTCCTGCTGGGAGCCAGGTATCTTAGTTAAATATGGATACTTTGTACTGGAATTTCGTCATTTACAGCAGCATATTAAAAGATTTAAATTATTGCACTACCAGTCTTTACTTGATGTCAGTTTTGGGAGGTATTGTATGTAAATTATAAACGGCGGTGCTGATTTTAAATTTACTTTTTATGATTATTCCGTTCATAGATTTGATCTGTGATTGTAAATCTTTCATCCACACTTTCCGGTGCTTTTAATCAATCAAATAATCGTGTTCATACCTTATACCTAGCCTGCACAGATAAAAGATAAGCTTTAAAAAAACTGTACTCTCTCTGCCAGGTGTACATTATCGGAACTGCCCACTTCTCCGAGGAAAGTAATCAGGATGTAGTGAACACTATAGACAAGGTTCACCCACACATCGTCTGTCTAGAGCTCTGCAAGAACCGGGTGAGATCCACGTTGTACAGGTCACAGTGCAAAATACATGATTTTATGCTGATTAATTCTTGTATCGTTAATCGAATATTTATTGTCATTTGTCACGTACAATGTGAGTTTTAAGTTTTTAGATGAACTAGGTTTTCTTACAAACTTTATGCGCTAAGTACCACCTCTAGTTGCACGTGATCAAGTGCTCAGAGGAGGAGATACTAGAAGAAGTCCAGAATATCGGTCTGAACAAAGTAAAGGAGCTCATCTCACGGTCTGGCGTGTTTTACGGCTTGTTCCAGCTAGCATTCCTTCATCTCAGTGCTGGTCTTACTAAACAGCTGGGTATGGCCCCTGGGGGCGAGTTCAGGTTAACACTACTTCTAACTTTGGTATAATGGGCGTGGTAGTTCTCATTACAATCGGATGATCAGGCGTGATATTGCTCTTAAATATTACAGTATTTTTGACCAACAAAAATTCATGCAGGGCTGCGTACAGAAAGGGTCGAGAGTTAGGCTGCAAGTTCCGACTTAGTGACAGATCTATCCAAACAACCCTACAAAGAGCCATATACTCTCTGACTGTGTGGAAACAGTTAGGTCTCGCATTCAAACTTATCTTCAACAACGAGAAGATTACTAAAGAAGACGTAGAGAGCTTCAAGGGGGACGTCCTGCAGGTTCATTACCGATATATCATGTGTAATCATATGGGGGAAGTAAGCAGGAAAATAGACTTGCAATCGTATTTTGATATGATTACACAATCATTTTTAGCTGACAATTTTTTGGTTTAGTTTATCATCGGTTGTAGTCTTTTTCGCTTTATAAACATAAAATCAATACGAAATATTTTAACAGAAGCTGATAGAGGAGATCACTGGAGAGTACCCGAATCTGTCACGAATATTTGTAGACGAGAGGGACCAGTTTTTGTCGCGCAAAATATTTGAAGCAGCTTCTGAATCTGTAACCTACAAACAGCCACCTAGTAATGTGAGTCTGTAGCCTATTCTTGTGCCAGGAAAAAACCTGTGCCAGGAATAATGGATTGTGTTTTAGTTCCTTTAATCACTATGTATTAGACTCCTTAGAAAAGGTCAAAGGATCATATAATCTTGCTATCTTGACTCCCGTTAGATTTTCATATCTGTTGACTCCCCTTTCTCCAATAGGACGCTTCACTTGCACGTGTACTCCCGCCATGTTCGTAGCTAAACTAAATTTAATATTTCAGAACAGTTCTGACGAGTCGGAAGATTGTGTTACAGTCGAGGAAAAGACTAAAGTGGTGGCAGTGGTTGGCATAGGGCACATTGCTGGTCAGTAATCAATGCTTTAGTTTACAGTTATATGAATTCCTTAGTTGACACCTGATTTGCCGCAAAAAGTCTTCAGCAGTCCCTGATTTTAGTTCTTCTCCGTTTTGAGTCCCCAAATTGATAACACACCACTCTAAGAAGAGTCTGCATAGCAAAGTACATCGTTTTCTACTGCTCGTTTATTTATTGACGCCATATATACTCGCATTAGATAAGGGATTAGAGGGAAACAGGGGAAAGGGCGGAACATTTGTTTATCTTTCTTGGTATTTCGCAGGTATTAAAAAGTACTGGGGCTCCACCGTGGACTGTGAAGCGCTGTGCAAAATTCCAGAAGCTTCTATTCAGTCCAGAGTTCTTGCTAAATCAATCAAGGTTAGAACAATTTCCTAGACATTAAACTATGCTGGTTATCTTGTACACATTTCCATGTGTAATGTCGTAATGACTATTACACTGAGCTGTTTGATTTGTTAACTATCACACTTATACATAATTTTGTATTCGCATAATTGCCGTTATTTGCAAATTTCTGAATGGAATAGATAACCTTAATTCTCAAACTTGAATTTAAGTTGCTTGGTCTACTTAATTCTAAAAACACATTTTCAATCAACTGAATCACATAAAATGTACTATCTCTGGAAATTTTTACACAATACACGCATCAAACTAATTAACAAATTAACACTTCGAGACATATTTTCATTTTTATTTCACTGCCACCAATAAATCTTGCAAATTTTCCGCGCCCGTAAAATACATCTCGTCCTGCTGAGGAGTGTTTATGTGGACTGTCTGAGTGGTAGAAACAGGTACAACATATGAAATGAACTGATATCTGATTCAATTTGCCACGCCCTGTCGAGATGCAAAATAGGTAGTGTCTAGTTACTAATGCTTCCATTTAAAGTCTCGGTTAGATTACTGGAAGAAATATATGCTGTGTGCAATTTGCAAACTGCAGGAAACAGATGTGAAATTCTAGGTGCACTGTAAGAAGTAGTAAACACTTTTTTGAAATCGTAAACTTTCAAGGAAATGACGCCATTATCACGCATAACGCCGACACGATTCATTTTGTTTATAAAATTAATACTCGAATATTGTGAAACATTATTTTCAAAGCATTAAAATATCTGAGCTGTAGAATAATGAACCCTATCACTTCAGCGAAAGTATGTGCGAACAGTAACTACTACAATGGCCACTGCATCGTACTAGTAGTTATACTATAATCTCAATCTAATACTCAATCAATAATACCTCCAAACAAACTTCCACATTTCAGTACTCCATACTCTCAATAATCCTCTACGGAACCTACAAAGTAATGTCGTTTGGTTACAACGGTATCTACCCTTATCTGCCCTCTGTCTCCCCTCATCTCTTCTCTCTACTGGACACAGCTAAATCCTACGTTAACCTTTAGATTTCGTTTTCTCCGCCGGATTGATTAATCTTTTGTTCCTGGTTGAACTTACAATAAGACACATTTGTACCGCTTAAACTGCTGGTGAAATGAAAAATACTTCGATTTACGAATCTTGATAAGTTTTTCAACCATAATGCAGCGTGTACCCAGATTAAAGTGTGATTTTGTAAAAATTCAAGTAAATACTTTTGCCATTCTTATGGCTTATTAAGCTAATTATTTAGGCAGGACTGGTTTTTTAGTTAAAACTGGATGCATAATACGATTAATTTTAAGATTTATTAATAATATTGAATTTAATTGTAAATCTTTTATTTAGGATACTAATCGCTGCTTTTCGTCATTTAACTATTTAATTTCGCACCGCAACAACTGAAAAATTTGGCTGTTTACTTTTTCGCTAAAATGTAGTATATAAAGATGTTGGTCGATTTAATATGATATGAATTTATTTGAGTGTCTTAAATGGGTTTATTTATGATTCCAAAAACTCGTCATGCCATAATTAACGATGATAATGAATAACTTTGTTTAAAGGGCATGGGTCGGCTAGATGTATAAATAAACTATATCTAAAAACAAGTGTCACAGAGACGTTCATGTGACCGATTAAACAGGCCCAAAGGAGCTTGGAAAAGATTACCAAGAATTGCAACAGTACCATTTGATATTGGTTACGTTTTTACCGCCCCATTGAATAACCAAGACCGCCATTTCGTGAATCAGTAGACAGGACAGCGCTCTGACGTGGCCCGCGCGCGCGCGCGTTTGAAAACATAAAATAACATTTGCATTTTCCGATCCCTCAAGAACACTGGCACCTAGGGTTCCCGTCGTCCTGCCCCAAAACATCGTGCCCCACACCATTTTTTCCACACATTTGGCCCCAGCGACCCTAACCCAAACACTAACCGTAACACTTACCCTAACCCTAACGAAGTTGTCTGTTGTGGAGCAGGACGTCACTGGGGCCAAATCGTTGGGTTACAGTGCTCTGGGGCACGATGTTCTGGGGCAGGACGTCGGCCACCATGGCAAACAACCCATGCGATTACGAAAATTAACGCACATTGTTAAAAGGGGTAAAGTCGCAATTTGCCTCAAAAAATTACAAACATACAATACAGTCGTTGTCGCGGT
>JH152708.1:80444-92203 GCA_000226015.1 Mnemiopsis leidyi | reverse complement strand
AGGTGTTACCCGACCCGCGCGCGGCTCGCAGTTTTCTG
This sequence comes from Mnemiopsis leidyi, assembly GCA_000226015.1. Classification (NCBI taxonomy): domain Eukaryota; kingdom Metazoa; phylum Ctenophora; class Tentaculata; order Lobata; family Bolinopsidae; genus Mnemiopsis; species Mnemiopsis leidyi. Next base: position 92,165 of record JH152708.1, on the reverse strand, counting down.
CTCTCCTCGCGTTTCGTTAGAACGTTAGACGGATATCATCTCGTCAACCTCTCTCTTATAACTTGTAACTCCATCCGTCTATCATATATCTCCACATTCCAGTTCCCTTTCTCGAGCTGCGCTTGATCATTGTATCTCTCCACCTTGTTAAGCCATTGCCAACATAGCCCGGCTCACGCTGTGTGTGTGAGCTTTTGTGTTTTGCGCGTCCGTGCGTCGTCCAAATTTCGCGCTAATTCTCTAACTCTTATCTTGCACATGGATATACGTGTTTAGCAACTCTGCTCTCCATATTGCCTTGCGGCCCATTTTCGGCGGGGGCTGCCGCTTCGCGGCAGCAGGTCAGGCAACGTCTGACAAGCTCTTCACAGTCCACACCCTCTCTCGAGGCCGAGCTGAGAGCTTTATCTAACACTACTTAATATCTTATCTCACCGTCATCCTCTCTAGTTTCTCCAGCTCCCCATCCTATCTCTCCAGCTCCTCTCTCGACCTCCATCTTATCTCTCCTGGCTACACGTCGCATAGCCCTGCTGCCGCGAAGCGCGCGGCGGCGTGGCCACGCCCCCCGGAGGGGGGTTTTCAAAAAAAATTTCAAATATTTTTGAAAAGGGTCACAACGTGAGACAAATCTCTCCTTGACAAGATTGTATGCGTCTACCTAACCAGTAATCCTGTATGCTGTAACCATTCTTACGAAACGCCAGAGGGCACCAAAGCTGCGAGCCGCGCGCGAGTCGGGTAACACCTCGATAAGCACGTGCTACATAATGCGCAACGTATCCATGACAACACAAGTACGCCACCTTAGCTTAGCCGGAAATTGCACGCACACGTTCATTTGTAATTAAATTGTACGATCTTAGTTCTTAAAGCGCCTTTCGACTGAAAACAGAATAGCATACCATGCACAGAGGTTACCAGAATATTACCCCTGCTAATAATAAAGTTCTTAAGAAACTTTGGGATGATACTCGCTACAATCAGGTAAGCAAGATTTCATTTTCAGTTTTCAAAAAATTCAAGTGCAGTGACTTAAATCTTAATCTTCTTTTTAAGATTCACCAAAGTTCTTTAAGTGTTGTCACACATCAGGACATTGGTCATTAACTCATTGAAGCATGATAATGTTGTTCAACAAGCAAAATTCAGCACCGAACAAATATCCTCTTTGCGGAAGGACGTATCGACAATGCCGCCCCAAAGACCTACATGCACCTGCACCTAAAACTAAAGAAACTGCAAATGGAGGAAGAGCGGCTTGCGACAGTAGAGCGAGACAACAGAATACTCCTTCACAAAATGAGTAACGTGATGAGAACGAAGGGAACTGTAGACAACCACATCGACAACAAGTACATCCACAAGAGTCTGAACAAGATCAAGCGTCAGAGAGAGCTGGAGAAGATTGCTTGGGAGAACAAAGCGATACACAAGAGGATCGCAGCTCAGGGTACCCGGTACTGTAGGGATGTATGGCTGGATGAGTGGAGGGTCAACGAGCGGTACATGGCGAACATTTGTACCTTTCCTCAGTTCTGGTACGACAGAATGGCAGAGCAAGACAAACCTTTCTTCAAGGTCAGTGATGCTCTTCTCGAAGAGGATTATGGCATTGCCATTATGCAATTTTAGGGCTAATACGCTAATAGGTAGACAATAAACAAGGATAAATCCCTTTTAGACGATAACCAATCAATCAGAGTATTTGAAACACCACAACTTGAATTTTAGTTTTAAGTATTGATTTGCCTCATGAAGGCTTAATCTCACTATAATCTACCCCCTCTCATGTATGTGTAAGCCTGTTTAATCGTTACAGGAACTGAAACAGGAGGCTTGTCTGAGAGTGGGGCAGGCCAACAGGCAGTTCCAGAAGGACATGAAGTTCCACAAGATGCAACAACACAAGCACGAGCAGCAGCGAAGTCGAGAAAAGAAAATCAGGCGGGAGAAGGCAGCCCGAGAAAAGAGGGTGGCGCTAGAGCTGGACTTCATCAAAAAACTTAAGGGGTAGGACTTCTTTCTGACTTTTATTTTTCTATCAGTTTGCAGATGCTGATAGTGATAGCTAGTTACCATCAGATTAATAAGTCAAATGCTCTCAGATTAAAATCATTAAACAGGGACCTCGAAAATGCTACGCCCGCGCCATGTATGCCCGCTTTCATGATAGGTAACGGTTGAGGCTTACCTAAATTCTTTCCCAATTTCAGGTTATCGCTGAACAAATTCAACAATCTGTATGGATCTCAGAAACCCGGCAAAAACTTCTCCGCCGGGCGACTTCCTCCCATCCAAAATGAAGCATCGTAAAGGTTTTCTACTCTTGCGTTTGTTAAGCTGCTGGAGACCGGCGATATTGATACACAACTACATTAGCAACTTACTTTCTTTATATTCGTAACCTTATTCGTAACCTTATTGTTATTGATCTGACGGATTAAATATTGTGTAAATATCGAGCCAGTGTGTTTTTTCATAGTAGTCCAAAAAAACCTCTTCAATTCATCATAAAGAATTTAGAATTATTCAAATAAAAATTATGTACAAACAAACCATACGTATAATGTTCATCAAAAACCTGTTTTAAAGATTTAATTGATAGTCAAACTCAATACTAATAGTAGTAGCATCGACCGTACTTTGGCATGCGGGCTTAATTTTAAAGGCATTCGGATAACTGCAATCCACTGGATTATTTATCATGAAGTTTGCCGCTAATTTGGTCGATAATAGCACATGAAAGTGCTAGTGCAAAGAGCACAGCAAACAAATAAGATAAACTCTGATTGAAATTCAGTGCTAGATTTCATTGTCGAAATTTCGTTCAAAAATTGTGATGTACTCCCCTTACCTTGCATATTGATATTGATGTCAAGAAAATTGATCTTTTGAGTCGACAACATTGTATGTCGATAGAAAATCGTAACATTTCCTAAATTGGCATTTCCAAACTAACATGCTGTCGAATAAGGTTTTTGAGTTGAGAAAGTTCACGTCATTTTCCACTGATTGCAATAACCCGCAATAGAGACCTCATCATCTGAGGACGATTGATCTGAACCGTGACTGGATTTTGACGGTCTAATGATAAGATCGGGCGGTACTGAGTACAAAGTTCCCATGTCCTTCTTCAGGGTCTGAACAAGAAAAGCGTTGTAGTTGAGGGGATAGGGTTGCAAGACACTAACCTCCGTCCTCTCGTTGTTCTCCTTCCCGCACGCACTCGAACTTCTAGCTCTCCTCCTCATGATAGGAGCCTTGATCTGCCTCGCTTTGTTCCAGTCTATAACGGCGGCGTGAGCCTCCTTAGGGGGCGGCTTCCCGTAGTACCAGGTTCGAGCTGTGGTGATACTCCTGGTCCGGGGACGAGACGCCCCCACCGTGTGAGGTCGGGACACTGTTGTCGGTCGGGAGGTGGTGGTTGGACGAGCTGGCATCGTCGACTTGGCCCGGGTGGAGGGACGCCGTGATTCGTGGTAGTCTGGATCGCAAACTTGAGGCACGTCCGAGATAGACAGGGCTGAAAAGAAGAAAATGTTAGTTTTGTCTTGGTCTTCAATATTTTCTTGGTCTTTAATATTGTTCGAATATTCTAGGTCAAAGTTGCAAGAATAATTGTACTTGTAGTTTGTTGCTGTAAGACTAAGGAAACTATTAAACATGGATTATGTTAATATGTTTGGACTGAAAAGAATTGATCCAATGCGTTGGTAAAATTTATCATTTGTCACAGTTTGTTAAGATACTGATTACTGAGCAGTAGAACAGCAGGATCTGAGAGCAGACATTATAAAGTCACATGTCCGGAAATCTAAAATTATCGTCTCCGACATATTGAAATTGTTATGGTCGAAGTATAGAGCTTTGTAACATCAGACAAATCAACAGTAAATCCTCGTCCTTGCATCAGAATACAACATTTATCGAGACAGGTGACCGGCTGCCAAGCATCAATCATAGTCTTCAGAACATTTTAATCTTGCGAAGTTTTAAGTTTAAGCACTACATATTTTTAAGCATTACATGTGATAATTGGATCTGGCATTTTGCTCTTAGCGTTTAGCTGTTGAAGCAATCCGGCCATTTTAAAACTCGTTTGTCAGCGGACAATCACGCAGCCAGCGCGGTGGCGTTAAAACCAAATAGTGCCTTTAACAAAAGCTTTATTAAAATTAGAAAAAAGAGAAAGGCTCATGTCGGCACAATGCAAGCGCTGAATGCAATTGGGGGTGGACAACGCAAAAATATATCCGACCAAGCATTTTATAAAAGTTTGGTGATTATTTGAGCTTTATGAGCTTATAAAGGAATTGAATCAGGACCATATTAAAGTATAAAATGAGTGATGACCCTTATTTTCAACTTTGAGCTAGACGTTTGAAACTGAAACTAACCTTCTTGTGTAACATTTGACAGCAAAAATCTTGAAGCCCAATAAGAAATTAACATATCTGACCTTAATAATCCCTTGTTGCCTAGATTAAAAGAGTGTTAATACTTCAACACTCCTATTGTACATATCATTTTAGTTAACAAGATCTGGGATCAATTGCATCTTGATTGCCATCGCCTATTCCTTGTCACAGGATGTACGTAACTTTGTTTTCAGGCCCCCTATTTGACCCATGACGCCCTCAAAAATGATGATCAACTTCAAGAAGCGAAAAATTGGACTGGCATAACAGTGAATCAGGTTCTAATAGTATTAAAGCTCAGAAAGCCTACATATATGTAGAGTGTAGAAGGAGATCCACTATCATTATCACCCCAAAATGATGATGTTCAAATTTGAGCTAGAAAAACATTTAGACAGAAATTTTCATGAAGAATAGAAGGAAAGATCAAGGAGATACCTGGCATTGCAAGAGGGAAGACTGAAACTCGACCAAAAACGGTTACAAATTTAGTAAAGAACGTCAAATCGCCAGTAAATAAGAAAACATCGCGCTGGAAAAACAAAGTTGGAGCTACAAATCACGACAAATACACCGCACATCTGCCTTTACGTGTTCTGAGTAAACAGATTTGCATGCACTTGAATTGCAAGCAACTTCATAAACAATGCGAAATGTGAATGGGGGACATTTGAAAACAGTTGCATGGTGAGTGGGCCGATTCAGCGGTCGTAAAGGGCGGAATTGTATTTAAGTATCGTGAGTCAATGATCTCCTCTGAGCAATTCAAAGTTTTATATGCTCTCGACTTTTGTCTTTACTCGCGATTTTTTTTGTTGATTTGAATCGTAGTTTGTAAGCTAAAGTTGATGTTAAAGGTATTCTCAGTGCTTATCATCTTAGGTCATGTGCTAAATTATCAGCACATTTGAATAGCTGATAGACTTTGAGGCTAAAGATTAAAAATTCAATGAGATTATAGGTTACTGTAGCGTGCACGAAAAGTGTGTTAAAAAGGAGAGATAATCTTGGTCTTGAAGCATGAAAAATACAGAGAAACTCGTTTGTAGTCAGAAACCAGTGCTGCTTGTTGAAAATCTACATTTTTCATTGTCTTTTGACCATCCGAAAAGTTGTGCTTGTTGGTGAAATGAAGCCGTTATCGATCGCAACACATGATCGAGCCACAGAATTAGAATCGTTTTAACTAAAATTCTATCATCACACCACATTACCACACCACACCACACCATTTAAATTCATTCCACAACAATCGATACAATAGGAAATTTCCTTTGCAGTTCAGTCTAAAACCACAAAACGGAAAAATTCTGCAACAAGAAGAACTACAACTATACATTAACAACTACTACAACTAATGCCAGGTGTTTACCTAGTGGAAGCGAGAGTAGTATCAGAGCCGAGGCTTCCTCCTAAGAAGTCCGGAGAGCATCATAACCCAGCCCACTGAACCTCATCTCCAGCTGATTGACGATGAAGTTGTTGTAGCTGATGGGCAGCTGGTAGTCCTGTAGTCGGTTCTTCAGATCAGTGGAGGGTCTCAGTCTGACATCGTCAGGCTGACACGGCTCCTCCTTATCAGCTGGAGCTGACTTTATCCTCTTTCTCTCGACTATCCGACAAGTTGATCGCTTCACGGCGTTCTTGTCCAGGGCGGGGAGGTGAGCTTCTCTGAAGTTGGCGACCTGATCTTCCAGCTCCTTCTGTCTCCTCTTCTCTATCCGAGTACTGATCTTCTTCCAGGTCTGAACTTTCTTCTTCTTGTTCTCCAGCCCGCAGATGATGGCCGCACTGGCACGTCTCCAGCCACACACCGGACCGGTTCCGAACAGCAGGTCCTCGTTCTCCTCTAGGTCGCTAAACAGACTGACGTTTGTTCTGGGGCTGGATCTGGAGGTGGTGCGGGGGGTGCAGGAGGGAGTTGTGCTGCAGACACTGGTGGTACTGGCTCGGGGTGTCTTGGCAAACTGGACACGACGTTTTGGAACCGTGCCAGGAGTTAGGAGGTGGGCTCTTGCCGACATTGCTGTAGAGCTTCTCGTTTATCCTTTCTGTAAACTGAAAATTCACTTATCTTAACTGTTTCTCATAGGCTTAACTTAGATTAGCAGTAAGTTTTGCAGAAAAAAATTAGTAGCACTCGCAGAGAAACTGTCTCTTTACAAATGGGGGCAATGAAGCAACAAAAATTAAGTAGATATTAGCATTGATATTAGCATTGATTAGATAAAACCTAGGGATAATTATGATAAACACCATCAGAATCTTGATATCAGATATAATTGAATTAATCTGAATTAATTCATTTTAGATGCTGTTTAAGATACATCATTATTCAAGAGCACATCGAGTGAAAATATAAAAAATCCAATTCCACAAAATTGGATTAATTAATCATCATTTCACCAAAAAGTCATTTAACCCTATCAGGCACAGAAATAACCTTAGTATTTAGTTTTCTCAATTCAAAATGATTTCTAAATTTGGGATATGTGGTAATAAATCAAATAGAGACAACGGATAACACTTTATTCAATAAGCAAAGCCAAAGAGTTGCAGCAAAAAATTGTAAATGGAGCTGCTAAACTAAGCAGTTCCTCAGTGTCCTCTTATAGAATGTTGATAAGTAATGCTTAAATTTGTACCGGTTGTCATTCATGCGAGAATTTAAAGACACAGGAAAAGCACGCCTTTGAGATCTATTTTTATGCCAGACGTTAAACAAGGCCCACATACGCGGGTCATAACAGTCTTACTTTCAGCATGGCAATTCGCGGATAAGTAAACGTCTGTTTAAATAAGATCACCAAAAAACCTGCGCCGTTTCGTGACGCAAGCAAAGTCATTGCTTATCATTAATCAAGCAAAATCTCTAAAAAAACAGGATGAAATGAGCTATAAAACGCATAAAAATATTCATCCCCGAGCACAATATAAGCATATAAGTGGTTAGGTGGGATAAGCCATGACCCGCCAACAAATCAGAAATGAAATAAAGTGCACTTCAAGCCTTGCGGGAGAGATGCAGCTGGTCACTAAAACAATTAATCAAACTTCAAATCTACCCGAGAAAAACGCTTCACATCATTGAAAAACGCCTCCGACTTCTCGTACTTTCGCGGGAGAAGCGAGCTTCACTGCTGCGCTATATCAACTACTTTGATTTAAAAACCGGTCCGTTAGTTTGTTTTGCACGTTCACAAGATTGCTGGCTACTGACGAAGGTGGAGCAGCAGTAAAGATAAGTTATAATGAGCCGTGTGCTTATCATTGCCGCGAGAGCTGAAAGCTGCGCTACTGATTTGATAAGCACAGTTTGAGATGAAGATTACTTACTTCCTGGAAGATAAATAGTTTTAATCTGACAAATTAGTTTTTGAATTTAAAACTATGCCTAACTTGGAGTTTGGACTACGATAAAGGCTTTTCTTCAGCTAACCAGAGGTCAATCTATAAGTATAAAGTTAATCTAAAGAGTTAATCCATACAACTAAAATATCAAGCCGTGGTATGATGCAATAAAATGGAAAATTAAGAGCAAGAAAATTAGAGAGATCAATAACTCAAAATCAATACGCGCCATAGACCGCGGCCGGTTCCGGGCCCAGCTAGTAATCTTAAGCCTTAATCATTAATCAAGAAAGTTGAATGGGTGTACTTGTAGTAACTGAAATGTGATAAGGAAGTAAGTAGGAACACAATATTACGAAAAGTATAGCATTGATAAAGAATGACGGAAGATGAGGATTAAGGATAAAAATTGAGTGCCAGAATCATAACAAAACCGCCGACATCCAGTCTTAAATGAGAAGCCGATGGTAATATAATTAAAGAATTAAGTTGAGTTTTGTTATGCTGTTTTGGCATATTAATTGGATTTTGGACGTAGCTGCTATTGTTTATGAGGCATGGTCAAACGTAAAGCAATTATCTGATGAAAATGGATGTTTAAAGCCATTCCTGTTGACTTTAAGAAATTTTAGGTTCTTTTCATTCCATCAGCTGCAGTTTCTTTGTTTTAGGTTTCACTCCCAATATCGGTACGCAAAATTCGAGTTAAAAAACAATTTACACCGATCAAAAATTGTTTTACGGTAGTCAACAACAGATACAATCCCACTAGACATAAAAATGTACCATAATGCATCGATAAATAGCGTCAAAAGCAAGGAGCCCTATTGTTTTTCGTGGGGGTTCGATGCCTATAGCAACACGGCATAAAGTGCCATCTGAATTGGTGTGATCAAAGGTGACGCACTTATTAACTTAACCTTAACATATCCTTTATGATTAGAATTAGTAAAGTTACCCTGAATTACAGTATATGTCCGTCTCCCAGCACTTCAGGGAGAAATCACCCTTAATTTCTCGTGGCAACGAAATTCAATACTTTTAGATCCAATTTACTTGTTATTAGTGTAATCATTGGCCATTAGTAATCACAAGTACACAACTTCAAACATTCTAAATCACTAACGATCGTATCTATCAACAACTTTACCAAGTAAAATTAACAATCAGATAAAAAAGTTACAATTATCAGCACCATCACTAACCGGTTTTGGGACGCGTAGGTAGCTGGATTTCCCTCCTCTGAGAGCCAGGTCTGGCATCGCTACCACCTCCAGCTAGACGTGGAGATCGGGATCTTGCACTCTGGGTCCTTCTGGTATCTCTCATCCGGGGGAAGACGTCCGACCCCACCAGAAACGTTGAGTGGTACATAGTCTGAAGACGAGCAAAGACGACAAGGACGCGACAATTGTGGCTGCTGAATATGTGGAGGAGATGTTTAAAAGTTGTCGCCGATAGCGCTCAATGCGATTATCTACGAGGGAAGAAATATACAAAGCTCGGTATATAAGTATATATTTGAAATGAGAGGAGCTGTAAATATTCTTAAATACTAAAATATACTCAGTGATTGCGGTTGCCATGGCGAAGGAAAGGAAAATATGTTGCTACTCGATACCGAGAGAGCAGCAACTGTGGCTATACAGACGCATGACTAAGATTCGAGAAGAGGTTTGGTGGTTTCAAATGTCCTAACCTGCACTTAGCAGAGCTTTTCTGTTCGCAGTACTGCAATTAGATCAGGGTATTATCAGGGATACGAGGAGCAGGCGTTATCTCTATTCATGATTCAACATCTCGCAGTACCATGGTAACCGTTCTGAGAGGCTGCACTTAACCTCGCTGTAGTCTGTATCTGAAGATTGTTAATGTTAGGCAATTGCAATAAAGTTATAAATTTCGTAGAAAAATTGTAAAAAAGGTCGGTAAGCTATCAACGTCTCGTGGGACCTCCGTCCTCGTGCGGATGCAAACCTCGATAATCCCAACAAGAAAAGAAGAAATGTAGCTTTATAAGTTATGTGCATTGTGATTACCGCAACGGCCCACCGAATAGGAACGAAAATAGGAATAAAGAACCACAAACCCATAATATCAGCTGTAATAGTAGTAATAATATAATAAATAATATCAATAGTATAAAAACTAGCTAGCCGATAAATCTTGCTTCCAACTTCCCGCCTTATCCTTTTTCCGCCCTCTCTCCTACCAAGTACCAATCCCTCTTCACCCGTCTCCATCCATCGTCTCCTTTCTAACAGTAGGTCTAGCGTTCAAATTGATCATTTTTTAAATAACTAGTTTTTGAGTTCTTATAAAATCCTGTATAGTTTTGGGAATTGGTCCCTAAAACATTTGTATATTGAATGAAAAATCCCATTCATGTTATTATTACATAAAATAAACTACAAGACGCCAAATTGTCGCTTAGTCGCTATATGAACAGTCGCTATATGAAAAATCGCGAATTAAAACACAATAAATTGTCGTTGAGTTTCACCTTTTTAAAAAACAACAGAATCGTGCAAACACTGCAAACGATACTGTTTGTATCCGAGTTTTGTGGTTTACTCAAGCTTCTACCGGTTAGCCGGTTAGGTGCAGATCTGCTTGACTCGTTTATTTTTCGATCAACCTCAAAGTAGATGAGAGTATCAAAACTGACCCATGAGACCTGGGTTCATATTGCCTATACTTATTTACAGACAAAGACAGTGGTATGGAGACAGTGAAGTTATGGACTCGCTGAGATCTGTTACATAAACGATTAAATTTAAACGATGTTCGAATAATTTATCTGAAACTTACATCCGACAGAATGGTATAGCCATAGCATAGGGTAAAACATGAACTTGAAGCTTCATTGCAAAATTTCATGACCTTTTGATGAAACAAATTAAAATGTTATATATTGTTCGTTCTAAGTTTTCAATGAACCACTCAATACTTCAAAGACTCTCTGATCCTTTTTAGTATCTATAAAGGCACCACAAAAACTGCACATTTGGTATCTTAGAAGAACATTTTTATTCTAAAAATAGCATTCTAAAGAAGCCAGCGGATGACCACTGCTGGATCTCACAAAAGAAACATTGCAACTTATAAATCCAATCTCCAAATAAAGAAGCGGCCACACGAAATATACCTGATCTCCTCAGGCATGCTGCACAAGCATATAAGCACCAAAGATGGCACGCAAGTGGTGAACTATCTCGTAAGGGAGTCACGTGACCATAGCTGACCATTGCACGAGTATCATGCTCCCTTTGTGCGTTCATTACAGCTCCTCATGAATTATACCTTTATCAAACACCTTGGTTCTCATAACGCTGCAAGCATTGCATTGACTTTTTGGTTGCTCAGAATGCTCGTCAAATACCCATCCGTTTTCTTTTGATCGATCACTTACAGCTTGTGGGACACGTTTCCTTTCATTTAAAATTTATTATGCACATTTGCATTTATTGGAATTTGATAAAAAGGCTTTTAGGTTACAAACAGAATGGTACATAGGTGATAGGATAACGATTGAATATGGTTGCCTATTTCTTAATGCTTAAAGAGATCTTGCTTGACCACAATTTGTCATAAAGCATCAAAATCGTATACATACTTAAATACAGCGAGTGCCCAAGCATGTTGTGCAATAGTTAAATCTATTTTGTTTGAGAACTACAAGGTAGAGGTGTGACGGTTTTTTCGCATTCATTTATAGAACTTAAAGCAAAAACAATTGTAATTGTGAAGCTGAAACAGTACAGCTCAGCCACACTTTTAATAGGATTCCTTATAATTAAAATTGCAATTGTTGGCCCACTTTATCACCTCGGTTGTGGCCCTCAAAGTTGAACGAGAACTGAGAAGGTATTTTCAAGTCCATGTGCAACATAGACTTACTAAATGCAAATTGTTAGGTCGCAGCACGTGCAGCTTGTTCATCTAAATG
>JH152708.1:65129-76586 GCA_000226015.1 Mnemiopsis leidyi | reverse complement strand
AGAGAGAGAGAGAGAGTGCGTGTGTGTGCGTGTTTGGCGTGGTAGCCACCATACTACAGACCTGCTATACCTATATGAGTATTTGATCTTCACACAGCAGCTCTTGCTCCCTCATCTCAATTTGAGCATTGTATTACTGGGGCAAGGGGTAGCTTATACAGGTTTTACCAAGGCTGTGTTGATACAATAGTTGCTTGTATGTGAGATTGTGACTAGCTACTGCGGTATCACTACTCACGAGGGCCTGATGTTATGCTTTTATGATATGGTTGTTGGTATGTGTTATTTCAAAATAGCACTGCTCTTTGTTTGGTCAATCAACCATAAGATTTCTTATGTAGCCAAAGTTGTATAATGACTGAAGCTAGTCAAGACTATTCGTCGATTAGAAATTCGAGGTTTAAAGAGACTATTCGTATCATCTTAATGGTTATAAATGACACATAAGAGAGATGCTTTCTTCAATAAATCTTGCTTTATATAGCTACATTATTGCTATAATAGTACTCTTATAGTGGTAAATAACTATACACCGCGGTTGCCAAAAGGAAATGAAAAAAAGTGCACAGGAAATAAGATGGGGGTTGGGACCCATTTTAATTATCCATTGTGATAATGCAATAATTGGGAGACAAGAACGAAACACGCAATTATAGTGGCTCTCGTGAATCACGTGATATGATGGCGGTACGCAGTAATAGAAAGGACAGACTTTAGTACATATCAGTATATTAGTTTCCTTTGCTGTGACTGGTTTATTCTGGCATTTTGACTCGTGTTGCTATGGTAATCTTACTCGTGTTGCTATAATGCTTTGGTTTTCTGACTCATGTTGCTATGGTAGTATGGTTATATGACTGATCGTGTTGCTTTTTTTCTCAGACTGATCATGTTGCTGCGGTTATCCGACTCGTCTTGCTATGATTGCCTTATGGCAACTCATGTTGTTTTTGTCGCCTGCCACATTTATGATTTGGCCTTGAAATTGAATAATATTCTCATTTTCTCCTTCTTCTTCTTTAAGGGAGCAGGACCAAGGCCCAACGGATGGGAGCGTAGCTCCCGTTCACACCCCATGAAGGGAGTTGACCAGCCTCTCTCTCTCTTCTCTGGAAGATTCGGAGAGGCAGGTTTGTGGTAACGGATTAATCCCTCCTAGAGGGGTCGTCCGTTAATGTTCTAGGGTAGGGCGTGACTAGTGTGGCCGAGTCTTCTATGCTCCTAGTGTTGGGAACCTTGTCTTAGGCCCTGGTCTCGTTAGTCATTAATCAAATCAGGAGATTTGAGTGTGCCTGACCTGATCATGAATTTGATTAACCGTGTTATGTCGAACCTTTCCAGGATGGCCGCTATTGTGGTGACATGAGAGTCGAAGAACTCGACGCTCAATTCTCACAACAGAGGGCATATTCAGTCCGTGCAAATTTTACTGCGAAAGTCCATTTTTATGGAACAATGATTTTACTAAGGTCTTTGTAAAGCCAACAAAATTTTGATCCCTTTTTATAACGTAACCAACAAATATAAAGTCGTTATAACTCAGCTACTCAGCGATAAACGATGTTATTCTTTTAATCTTCAGGCTCCGCCCTACATTGAGTTCTATGTCTACATCTATTGCTGACAAAAAACAGGATTGTACGCTGTCTGAGGATAAAGTCTGTCTATTGTTGCGCCTATAAGGAGCAATCTAAAGTAGGTGTCTTTTCGTCACGTGCTATTGTAAAAGCCTCATATATTAACCAACCATCAAAGGTGTCTAACATGTTGAATTGAGAGTGCTAAAAAGGTGCGTCTGGAATAACGCTGATTTGAGGATTTGTCTCGATGTCCATTATGCATGGATTCCTCTTTCGTACGCTTGATTTTCTATTACCTTTAAGCCATTTGGATGTTCCATTTTATGGTCAAGCAATATTTGCCGGGCAACTGACAATTTCACCTCAGTGCGAAGAGTGCAGTATTTGTATGGCGAAATCGCTCCTGCATTGCATCATACACTATAATATAAGGCGGATATCCTTGATTTCATCATCTATCAAAGGCACAAGATCCACTCCCTGCATTCATTATTTTTCTTTTAATATTGTAATCGAGACGTCTATGCACAACCTTAGATGACTAGATGTGATGATCCTTGGGACCTGCTCAGCTCACATGGCTGTACCCATGCGCAGGGTTTACTTTGTGAAATGCAACTTGAGTTACACACGTGTAACAAGTGTAACATGTGTAACACGTGTAACATGTGTAACAAGTGTAACATGTGTAACATGTGTGCCATAACTCAGGAGCCCTTAACAGCCCTAATTTAATATTCTGTACGAACCCATGATTTTTCGGTAGTATTTTTCACACAGGTTGTGATCACGCGCTATTTCCTATTGACCTATTAAAAATGCAATTGAATTTGTTAGATTTAGATCGTAAACCTGCTCACTTTTTCATTCCAAAAGAACACGATTATAAAAGGTGTTAAATGCACACTTGCACTCGCAGAGAACGAGACATACAAATTATCCTAAACTCCTCGAGGAGTGCCGCAGCGTTGGAGTTTAAAATCGAAAATCGTCTGTGACTATTGGCGATCGATTTATTCTGTTTAACTATAAACCCGTCTGCAAAAGATTTCGAATATTCGTTTCTTCCCAATTTTCACAGACAACTAGGTTGCGTAACTCTGTATTTTGGGTTTTGACCGCCTGGCTACCTCGATTGAAACTAATTCAGAATTCAGACGTGTTATACAACGCTTTATGTGGAAAATTGTTTTTCAACCCTAAAATTCAGGAGCCTGATTCCCGCGGAGCCTAGAGGCTGGTAATATAAAACACGTTTTGGTCGAGCACACACATGGGCCCTGTTTCATGCCAGGCAGGCCTCATGTCATAACATCTCACACATATTTCTTAGTTCGAAAACAGGCATTTTGTCAACACTTCATCGACTGTTAAACTATAACATGTACACTGGGAAAGCCCCGCTTTTTCTAGTGTTTCGTGTAGCCTTTTTTTCTAGCATTTTTATCATTTTAGATATTTCGTTTTTCAAGCATACACTTCAGGGCTTTGAGCATCGTGCCATCATTTCTACAGAATGGGATGACCCTTTTCTGTTTGATAAAATTAAAATAGCAGCAGTAATCACTAATAATTATAAATAATATTTATATATATTAATCTTAAAACTTTTCCTCGGTTCCTACTATGTTATGATATACTTTTTTCTACTTGACATCAAAAGCTTTTATCATCTTATAGTCGTTTAAATTCTACTAAAGAATGTCAAAAACATATTAAGTGATAACAGTCAACTTTTTGCAGAAAAAGAGGTCGCGAGAACTCTTATAATAAATTTGGGCTCTTTCCGTCTGAGCTCGTTTCTGTTTTCACCTGTTTACTCTACCTAAGTACTTGAAGACTACTTAACGTAGACTGACGTCAAAGAGCGTACCGGACGTTACCTTGAGAACTTCCCGAATAGCACGCGCTACTTAAAACTGAAATTTGTGTGAGAGTACTGTAAACTTAAAGTATATCCTTTTTGGTTCGCTGTTTTTAGTGTAGCTGTACATATTGTAGTTGGAGTTCGAACATACATATCTTACAGCTTTAGTATATTTGCAACTACTATAAGCTTTAAGGTTTTTTTCGATGGTTTTCTGGACTTGTGTTAAGAAGAACACGACAATTTAACAACTTATTTCATCAATATTTCACCTAACCTTCGTCCTTTGATCATTCGTCCGTGTCTTCACGAACGTTATATCAGAACTCCTTCTTTCATGACGTCAACTACCTTCTGAAGTTCCTCTGTAGTCCAAACACCGCATACTAGAGAGGTACATATCTGGAGGTTACAAAATAAGGTAAGTCTGAGAAGCCGGTTAAATACACAGCCGTTCTTCCAGTTTCCGTTTTGATTCAATCATGACAAGAACTGAGGTGGTCTTGATGATTTCTAGGAATAATTGACAACGCAAACATCAAAGATTACCCTGTCACATGTTTATCACTCCACGCCTATCAATACTTGCTCGTTAAAGCAGATAATTTCCGCATGATTGCGTTATCAAATCACACAGTTCCTCGTCATCTTATCATGGAATCTAATCAAGGCTAATCAGCAGTCCATCGGCCACATAACTGCAGTAAACGGAACTCCGGTCGCACATGTAATCAGCCATGAGATTGGTTAACTAGCCGCCCTGCCCAAGAAGTAGACACCAGGTCTGGGTAACACGGAAACCCCTGAACTCAGGGAGATGTGGTCTCTAGGGAAGCTGCCCAAGTTGCTAAGTTACAAGATCCTGTCACGCTGGTAACCTTAGTAACATATTGTGTGATATACCAAACCAGAGACAGTTTGGGAGGGAGAGAGAGAGAGAGAATCGAGAGTGAGAGAGAGAGGACGGCTGGTAATTTCTCGTTGGCCTATTTGTAATATTCGTGCGGCAGGTTTTTTAATGAGTTTTAGAAACGATTGCCTCTATGCAAAGTCTTTTTTGCTCTGACATAAATTAAAGTTCCGTAGTATATTTCGAGAGTATATGTCTTTAAGAAACTAAGTTTGCGTGTCGTTCACGTAGTGAGGGTTCATCGTGTGTGACTTATTGTATTGTCATCAATATCATCTTGATCTCGGAAGGTTGTCTAATTTCAAATACTTTCAACACTATTACTACTTATTACACTACTATTACATCATTAATTTGAGAAGTGTCATAATAAGGGGACTGTCGAGCAGAAAAATAATTCTCGCCTTTACATCAGCAGTATCGAAGTCATGACCACTTTAAAACAATGCCTTCAGTTGCTTTATAAAATGGGGAATTCATTATTTCCACGAATAGGTTCTTTTGAGAAGCAGAGAAGGAGTCACAATATCACAAATCGTTCGTATCATACTATCATGTGACAGTGACTGATCATGAGAAGCTAGGTACGGCCAATCCATGTCTAGCAAGGCTGTCACGTGATATCACGTTCTGTGACCCCTCCCGAAAATATCTTTCTTTATAAACTTCTCCAGCGTCCACTCCATCGGTTCGAACGAGAAAGAGTTTAAACCTACACTTACTAAAGACCGACAGCGACCTCATTAGGCAGAATGCTATAAGTAGAATCAATGTTTAATTCATGCAATTCTACACAACCCTCATGTTTGTCATCGCTCATCGCCACTTGGCTTAGTCTCAAGAAATTTCGGTATAGCCACAACTACAGGCTAGAATTAACGAAAATATGCGCCTTCGTCTAATGGTGGTATAGCGGATCCCAGAAGAAGTAACACATAGTCGTTGGTACGACAAGACGGCAAGATATACCTTTTTAAAGGAAAGGTTGGCAATTCGACAAGGGTACATTCTATTGTGTGCGTATTCAGATTCCATCGGCTCTTCTCGATAAAGCCAGTCCCTCTCAACGCAAGGTAGCTAGCATGTAATCAGCTGGTAATTATTCGGTTCTCTTAATCCAAGCCAGGCTGGCTTGTTTGTAATGGTACGGCTTCCTTTCGGGGCATTCCTCTCGGTTTGTATTTCACATCACGTGATTCAGCATATTATGCAGAAAATATGCTGTGTGCGAGTGTATATATGTGGCATATACGCCTCTTCTCAAATTGCCTAAGGCGCTCGGCTAATAGAAATGCCGTGAATTCCTTGCTTTTTGCTAGCAAGACTTGTCAATGTGGCAAGATATTGCGATAGCGCTTGTGTCTTGGCGAACGAAGTTCACTTGTGCTTTTTCGTGAGAAGCAGCTATATTTAGTTACGTGTTGAGATTAGTAGTCCCAAGTTTTGTGTATATGGTTTGGCGGATACGGCAGAGCTGAGTTTCACCTTTAACGAACCATGCCTTGTAGGATGTATCAGTGGACTATTGGCTGTTTAGGTGCGTCCTCAGTGTGATAAAGATTTTTCAGCCCATGCATTGTTCGCACACTTATTTTTCTTGTTGAAGTTTAATGTTATTTTATGTCAAGATTAGCATCCTATCTGTGTTTTATAACCATTGTTGACGTGCATGCCTGTCTTCAAAAGCATTCTATTGTAATTTTTTAGTGTTTTTCTATAGTAAGTCGAAAAAATACGAGCACCTTTCGAATTAGGTTACTTTCAAAATCAGCGGGAATTTTCTAACCAAAACCCGGAATCTCATTGATTATATCACATTTAAAGGACGTTTCCAAAATTAACGCCATTAAAAAAACGCGCGAATATGAATATGATAATTTCCGCGTTGTATTTAGAATCAACACCTGTTGTTAGCTGAAAATCGTATTGGTGATAATTGATTGGAATTATTGTGACAATTATCGTGACAAACATGAAAAAAGTCCCACTTCCGATTTTAGTAATTCAAATTACGACATTAAAAACAACATTTACAATTTCTCTGATATCATATGCGCCTATAAATATAATGATGGTAGGAATTAGCCTAAAGTTGACACGCAGCTATATGGCATGATTACTTCACACACTTGTTTCACTCAGGGATTTATACCGCAATGTTCCCATATCACCGTTATAGGTTTATTTAGATCGCGATCATTTCTTCACGCCAGACTGGCTTAAATCCAGCACCATGACCGCCAATTAACAGCGCTAATACACGACATTTTATATAAATTGAAAATTAAATTACGATTACACGCCTGGCAGATAATTGGCCTGGTAAATGGTAAAATTGAGAGTTGGCTCAGGCTGGTCGTATAATTGTTCGCTTGAACAGTGTTGTTTCTCCCGTTTGACGAGGCTGCTGCAGAGCGAGAACTGTACACGCTGATCTATACGATACACCACGTGTGGTTGCTGGGTATTGTTGCTAAGATACCAGAGCGTTGCTATAAGATACAATGTTGGAACACGTTACCGGAATGCACGTGATGTCACTACATTGGGCCAGACAGCTGGTAGCACGGTGCAAGTGCAGTCGCGCTGCACCACGACACAACTGTGTCCGAGGAAAAGGTAGGCAGAGTGCAGCTACAGCATGGTTTTTGTGTGTCGTGGCGTATTTGACACTGTTTTCTGCGTGTAGTAGAGTGTTTAAAGGCACTATGTAATTTAGTAATGTGTAATTAGAGAATCAGGCACAACGTTTCCATGGTAACGTAAAGCCAACTTGCTTATCTAAGGGGGTGTTCTACTATTCCAAAAAATCTTCCTTTACCGCATTGTCATATCAAGTTTAACGTTTTAATGTCAAAGAAGCTTGATATCAATTAGATAACCTGTTCGTTACTAATTTGACAAATGGAAACGCTCGATTGGCCACAAATAAACACGCCTCTATTTGCTTCTAAGCTTTTACAGCGTACAAGTAATAACCCCATCAATCTATGTCCAAGTCCATGTAAGACGAGCTGTGCGTCCTGGTACTTGAGTAATGACTTAGTGAGGTATGAAGTGTAATAAAACTGTTAATTAGTTGGTGTGTATCTCTATTTGTCGTATTCAACCTGTCAACCTTCCTTGTGTAGTACATCAGTGCCAGTCTACTTTTTCTAGTTCCAGCCTTCTGGTGGCGTGTCTTTGTGATTGATCCACACTGTTATTTTCCTTTTTGTTCTAACACATCACTTAGTAGTTAAATGTTGTTCTTAAATTTTATTACAGAAGCATCAAACATAAAATCTTAAACCCGTGTTGATTGTTGAATTGTAAGTAGGTTACAGAACCATTCAAATAGTTTTTAGAGAAAACCTCGGGATAGCTCAGAATAAGTGCCCTACATTATCTCCTATATTACGTCTGTTCTGAAAGGAAAACATTGACGTACAGCTCTCGGTAAATCTTTGAGTCTACAAAAAAGTGGGGGATCAAAAGCTGTCACACAGACAGTGCTAGATTCTCTCTCCTAGACAGGAGATAAGAGAGGCTTCCTCACTTCTCCAGTTGAATTTTACCAGGTGTCATCCCCCAAAACTCAGTTTTTTCTTGGCAACGAGACAAACTCCGACTTTCTTTGACATGTTTGAAAACCTAGAAAGTCCGGCAGCTAGCCACTGAAATAGTCTACATCCTTGCGAAGCTGTCAACGATGTCAAATTTGTATTTGAGTGGATAATCGGAAGTTTTGCGGAGCAACATTAAAGTTGGGGGTGGGTTTTTGCAGACTGCCATATAAGAAACGCCACGTGGTAGGAGTGCCCATGTTTCCTCGTTGTCTACGGCGAGAATATTTAACCAACAGTTTAACAGCAACTTACTTTTTTGTTTTAAACAAGATACTTTCAGGAGTTACGTGAAATTTTGGACAAACCTTACAACTCTTATAACATGTTTTTCTTGAAAATTTATAAAATTCCAGACCATTAAGTTGCAATATTTTGCACAATTTTCTGGGAATGATTCACAAAAATAATTATGTCAAGGAGGATTTGACTGCACCTCATATTTGACATACCCTTCCCTAATTTTTATCCGCCTACGTGTTTCGATCAGCAATTTGCTGGGTGGCGGGTGCCATGAAAATCGTTGTCAGTGGAATTCACAAATCAAGGGTTTGTTGTTGAGCCTTCCCAGGGCGATATTGTTTGTGAATTATGATCCATCAACAGCACAAAGCAGGCTCCATAGTTCTTGCCTTCGTTCGACTCACTCCCATTCCAGTAAAATTCTTAGTCCAATAAACTGGAACAATTTTTTAGTTTCCTGTTTTTCCGGAATTTTTGGAGCCTCTTTATAGTTTATGGACATAATGAAAAAATAACTTCAACTACGCATGAGACAGACCCATATGTCCTGGGAAGTGTTTAGGAGCTTTACCAGTTTTTGTATCATAATGTTGACAGGCCAATCAACTAGCCTGAATGCGCTTCAATCTTTATTGTATTTTGGCAAACACACCGTTTCGGCTGACGATTACTAGTTTACTGTATAACAGTATAACAACGCACGCACGCACTCACGTACGCACACACTTTGACATACCAACCACCGACAATACCCCCAAATACTATGTTAAATTGCACAATAGTTGAGTAAAACAATGGGAAATTAAATGCGAGTATGTGACTTGAAATTAATAATATATCCCGACTATTCACCAGGCCGTATTACGCTGGCTGTGAGTCCACGTGATCACATCACGTGAGTGATGGCCGTGCATTGTTCAAAGTAAGAAAGTAGATGTCACAGTAGTGTGGTTGTGGGGATACCGGCTTTGTTTCACGCTAATCAAGCGTCATTGCAATTTCACTCAACACCTTCATGTTCGTTTGTTGCCTGTATGCTGTACGCTCAACTACCAGCAACCCTTTGATTGATACACTACTACGAGTGTTCTCTTAACATTGTTAACAACATTTAAGTTAACATTGTTAACAACATTAAATTAACATTGTTAACAACATTAAGTTAACAATGAGGATAATTCCTCTGTACAACTACACGATAACAAAAAATCTATTCTGTCGAGTTTGTTGTAAAAATCGGGTCACCATATATTATCATATTTATCAAATGAGCGAAAATCATACTCGCTCGATCAGGGTATGGAGTCTGTATTCACATTTGTCAACCATTAAATTTGATGGTCAAATTTCCAAATTTAGTTTAGCAAGAATGATTAATCAACGCGCTGTAAGTGTAATTTTAGAATCTTAACTATTTCCCTTTCCGTCCGCAAAGAATGGATGCGGGACGTGTAAAAACATTCACATTTGATTTTGTGCCTCTCTTAAGTGTTAAGTGGTGTGTGTGCACGTTTTTAAGGTCGATCATGCACTCCAGGATTCAATAAAATCGTGTCTAAATACTTCCGTACGTTTCAATGACGCGATAGTCCCCTTGAAGTTCCCATATAAGGTAAGATTGAGCAAACTAATTAAATTTCTGCCATCTTCTCCGAACGGTTCTCTTGCAAAGGTTACAATACCCACGACCTATCAGCTTAGATTTGGGTGCCCGCTGACTGAGCGGGTTCTAAACTTTTCGTCTCTGATCCGCCCCCTCGTTGTCTGAGATCGCTGTAACCCATCGTATTGACCGAAATTTAAGTTCGTGGCTGTGATAGGTTCCGTACTTATGAGTTATGATTTATGCAGTGGAATTACTTGAATAATTTGTTTGACTTAGGAAAATTAATGTGTTTCAATAACGTAAAATTAAGTCATTTGCTTCTCGTGAAACGTATCCTGCTTTCGTCTATCCGTTTTTCCTCAAAAGAAAGGTAAACTTCCTGGCCATTGTTGGTTGGCTAATGAAACGTAAATGACCACAATGAATACGTAAGTTGTGATA
Source organism: Mnemiopsis leidyi (assembly GCA_000226015.1). Taxonomy (NCBI): domain Eukaryota; kingdom Metazoa; phylum Ctenophora; class Tentaculata; order Lobata; family Bolinopsidae; genus Mnemiopsis; species Mnemiopsis leidyi. Next base: position 66,334 of record JH152708.1, on the reverse strand, counting down.
ATAAAATGCATTGGGCAATTCACTATTATATTAAGCTCATAAAACTTATCGGTCTAATGGACAGTGTTTGAAAACAAAAGTCGATAAATACACGTGGTATGGTGCATTGTGTTTGTCTTGATAAAATTCTGTATACTGGCCAACTTGACGATTAGGCCAAAATAAAACAAAAAGATATTACTCGGCTTTTGTGAACTGTATCAGCTGACTGATTATGAGGGTGGTCAGTAGGACTATGGCTGGCATTTAAAGCAGGGCGAATTGTTGATGTACTGCATTTCACTGTCTTTCGTACAGTTGGAAACACTTGTAAAATTGAATGCTTTTATCCCTAGACCCGTAGTGTTCGTGGATTATCAGTTGAACATTATTAATTGAAAATTGAAAGTGCCTCAAAATAAAACATAAGTTGAACAATATAATAAGTTTTTGTAATTTTGTGGGAATTCTATTGAGCAGTTGCAGTTCGGTGCGCCGTTGGCGTTGAGTGGAGGGGAAGGTGGGTGCTTCTCAGTGATCAGCACCAATCCCATTCCCCTGCTTAACTTAAGCAGTGAGCGCCTCCTGAGCACCCCTTACTTTAAAGTTTAAACTTTGAGTACCTCCTTATTTTAAACTCGACGTAGCACTGTAACATTTCCTTTCTTTGCACGCGCATGTCGGTTTCGAGTTTTGTTTGATTATTCGCCTACAGAAAATTAACAAGAATTGCGGCCGCTTTACTTGTGTCAGGCGACCGCTGCATTTCCCGTATCATGCCGTCGCTTATTGTCATTAAACTTTGCGAAATGAGGAATGAAAAAAAAGACAACCTCGTACCAGACATAACTTTGGGTAGTTCCGATTGTTCTGCATCGGCACGTGTAAATGCAGACGCGCGAGTTAATGCAGCCGTTTGATGCAGCCATGTTTGAAAATTTGCACGCGCAAAGTTTGAACACAATTGCGCATTCTTTGCATAGTTTGTTTCAAATATCTTAACTCTGCATGACGTCGTCATTATTGCATTGTATGTGTTGCCTTCATAATTAATTCATACTGCGTTGTTTCTTTGCTTATGGCGTTTCATGAATTAGTCGTTCAAAAGATTTGTTTGGAGCTGGGATTAAAATCGTGTTACATTCATTTCTTAATCTGTCATTCGACAAAAGTCAATTAAACTTAAGTTTAAAAGAATTTTGATCGACTTTACTTTTACTGTTTGT
>JH152708.1:30870-65119 GCA_000226015.1 Mnemiopsis leidyi | reverse complement strand
GGACGTGCGCGCAGACGTACGGACGACGGACACTTTTTGAGTCTAATATTCCAAAATACCCCGATTTACGCTGTCGATCGCCAACCCTTGTTTTGTACTTTTTGTGCACGTGCACAAAACGTATCAAAACAATCTTGCCATTTGGGCCCTTCGGGCCCAAATGGCAAGATACGGGAAAAAATGAAATCATATAATGTAAGATGTGACAACTAACGAGCGATGAGTATAACTTCAGATCTTGTTAAAAACGAAATATAAGCTTTTCCCAACGACAAATCCGAACAATCAAAATTATTTCTCCCTAGTAATGATGTGTGGGCCCAGTAACCATGACAACCTAAACAAACCTTCAAAATTATTTCCCCTAGGTATGAGTTGTGGGTCTTGTGGCCAGCTTTCCCGGAGTAACTCCCTGGCCAGACGGCTTGGCAGGAAATGGAAACGTCAAGCTCAGTTTTCCCGCATAGTGGACTCACCCTCTATCGACTATGGAGCTAGCTCTGTTCCAGGTTTGTGGAGTTTATCTAATTTTTACCTATATTTGTCCAGGGCCATCTAACATCTTAGTCTTACCGTCTAATTTCCCTTTTGTTCGGTTATTCATCCTTCGAGATTCCCTCTGTCTTTTTTTAGTTGATAAAACGATGGAGCTGAAAAATGTCACAAATAAAGTCGGACAGGTTTAAGTATATCGTTATTCAAGTTGAACTGATAGAGCTAAGACACGTTGTACCCAAACAATGAACCCTGATCAGTTAATCCCACGCTCATGATCAAGCACGTCCTAAAAGTGCTTTTATCGGCCCGGTATTACCCTGCAATACCGTACAACAACCCATCGGAACTCCAGCTTCTCATACCCGTGTCTAAAAATAGCAACATGGGTGCCGAGCTTTCTGGACAGATGCTCAGATATATAGAGTGTACAGTAACTGTACAGGCTAGATGTTGTCGCTAGTGGCCCCGATATATGACTTGCGCTACGATCGATACTTACTGATAGATAGGCAATCTTTGTGCTCTGATTACTCGACATTTAGTTATGGAAGAATTGCTAGGATATCATCTTTTGGTGCGATTACAGCTACAACCATAGAACTAGATCTCAGTTTTCTCTTATACGTCAACGTATATCATATTTAGATATCAATAGATATTTCACTAATTGAATAAGGGCGGTGCTGTTGCGATTTTCACTGATTTTACTTTCGACATTCCTGTAAAGGGCTCAAAAATCAGGAATGTATTTTTTGACCAATGTATGCCAAGTGGACCATGCAACAACTCCCATAAACATCGTTTAATATCGGTACAGACCCTGTGGCCTGCTTTCCTTCTTTTTTAAGCAATGAACTTTTATTTGACAATGTTTTTATTCGGCTAATATTATATGTGGCTGACATCAGTCATTAGCATATATTTTCTAAATAGCTTGATATATTTTCATCATCAAAGTTTCTTTGAGAGCCACAAATAGATTAAATCTATCTGCACTGGCCATAATAACGCGAGAGAGCCCATTTTCAATTTTGTTTAGATTATTTATGGACCTATGGTTGATTATTCCTTATGGATAGGATAGCTATTTGGCTGTTGATATTGAATGGAGAAACCCTATGGATTTCACCATCTAAGTGATTAATACAGTGAAGCTGCGATTTGCCGTAATCTAGAAACTGTGGAATTCAATTTGTTCGCTCAATCAAATATTTTTGAAAACCTAACATAAGCCATCGCTGGCCTATCGTAGATGTTTTTAAGAAGAACACTCGACAAATATAAACATGAAAGCAGGAGACTTAAGCACGGTAAGTTGGTTAAACTACAAGTATATTTTACTGTGCTGCGTAGCAATATCACAAATTTAACTCACTGACTATTGACTACATACAACACTACTACACGTCTACTAGTGACTATATACTACATAGCAAAATCGTCCAAAATCGACGTAGCATGTGATATAGACATGTGATATAGACGTTGCAATTCTCAAATTGCAAAGTTAACTCAGTACAGGGATATATACCATACTTCTAAAGGCGCGTTTTAATTCTCTCGAGCGGTATGATAACCGTATATTTCTTTACTTAGACACATTTAAATCAAATCTAATTCTACGTCACGTGTAGCGCTAACGGCGGCGGCCAAATATCACATTTTGCCAAAACGGTGGTTAACTTGACAGTTCCAATCAAAATTGGCCAACCTTTGCAGATCGGTTGATTCGTTTCTAATATCGCAAAATGCAATCTTCAATCCCATTCCGATTAATCGCAGCTGTTTGACATTACAGCTATCTCAGACTGTTTCCATGACAAGCAGAACTTCTGTTGAGGTGCTAGAGAAATGCGATTGGTTTCCGTGCAGTGATGCTCGCGCCCATTGGCAGTTAAGACAGTGAGCAACTCCAATGAAACCCCGCATTACGCTATTATGAGTTTTGTGCACAAATTTCGTGAGTTGCTTTTTGGCGCTGCTTGTTTGAGTCGTATCCCGATGTTTTGATCAAGAGCATGTGCTGTTGCGGAGGCGGAGAGGGATGCTGGAAATATATACTTAACAAATTCCGGAAACGATCGAACAAAATATCGCCAAGTGATACCAAGGATGAAGAAGGTAAAACTAAAAAGTGTGTCGTCAAGACTTTTACTACATGACACATGTTCACCAAGTTACTATTGTCTTACCACTAATAATCTTACTTTACGTATTGTGTCGTCAAGACTATTACTACATTTTATGAAGTTACTTTTGTCTTGCCATATTAAATTTGTTCGAGTTTTAGGTTTTATGAGTAGCTTATGACATATGTGCCTGGGGCTAGACAGATGATGGCTATCGAAAAGAGTTTTCGAATTTTAGCTTAAAAGCGTGCTGTATCTAATATAAAGGGGGATGCGAGTTTTGTTTAAATGATTGTTACAATATACAATACAAATTGAACGATCTAAGAGTATATACGTTACTCGGGATAGTTATGAACCGGGCAGAGTGGCGGTTTAAGGGCCATTTCGCTGTATTTTTCCCGAACTACTATTCCCCAATCCCCAGTCGTTAATAAACCCAATGACTCAGCTTGGTTACCAAGGGAAATGAATTTTCATATCTCATTCGTAGTCTTATATTCACAAGAGAAGACTATTGGTACACATTTTTGTAGTTTTTTCAACTTCATTAGGCTCAAATTGCAAAAAAATTCACTCGTCGGCTCAGTTCTCGCCAAATATACTCCTTACACTCATAGTTGATTGAGATAGGCCAATGTTTCTTTTTTTAGATTTTGACTGTCTCTATTATCAACAATGATCCATAATTCTATTTGTTTTCCGAGTTTTAGTGATAATAAAATCGCTGTATCTTTAAGCAGACTATATATGTATATGAAAACCAGAATATTTTCTGAAATATCAGAGTTTTATTTATTACCAAAAATGGTTATCACGGGGAAGTGGGGGGCCGATGACTGCCGATTAAACTGTACCGTTAAAATCAGTGACGTAATACCCCATAGTATTCATTGCCCCTCCCCCCTCATCATAACTCCTTTACAAGTTTAACAATGCATCGAAATTTAAAAAATGTTTTAGTGTTTCGAAGATTGGTAGTGAAGTCAAATTGTATAGCCAAAGTTAACCACATTCAATGCAATTGAAGGTGCTAACTGGATATCTATAGTGATATCTACGAGTGATATCTACGAGTGAATAAACCAATTTGAAGTTGACTCGTACAAAAAAAGCAAATTTGCCCTAATGATCTTATTTATTCAATGTGAAGTTGCCAACTGCTCCAAAATTTTGAAATTAGGGAAATATTTGGTCATCATCATAAGGGCCTGATGGTTGATGAATGATAAATCTAGTATCACTGGAAAGGATGAACAGAAAAATATTCATTCCATGAAATTCCGTTTCTTGTTAAACTTCCGTACAGCAAGGATTTTCACTGAAGTAATGCTCAATTTCTCCCCCAACATATTTCGGTTCTTAGAAAACAACTAGTTTCTGCTCGAAAATTCGAAAGAGTTATCCTAATATATTTTAATTTTTCAATCGCTATGAATTTAATCTAGAACAATACGGCTAGGAATGAACTAAAATAGAAAGACTGATAAAACTGTTGAAGATTAAAATAGAAAAGAATCGTCGAATTTGTTCTGCTTATCAGTTTTACCAGTCTTTATATTGCGGTTTAATTCAAGCCGTTTAATTGTAGATTTAGTTGCCTGATTGTTGGTTATATTTCACAGATACCTCAATATTTGGAATTATTATGACTGGGATAAAATGGCAGGTTAAGAGAAATTTCGCTACAGTTGTCCGGATTATCCCCGGCTGTTCATAAACCCGGCTGTTTATAAACCCACCGACTCTTGATATAGCTCATCGTAAACACCTTCGCAGAATCCTTAACATCAGGTGGCCCACAGGATTTATTAACAATGACACATTGTATGCTCGTTGTAATGTTATACCGTTATCTGTTAGAGTATCAAAGTTTCGTTGGAGAATGCTTGGACATATCCTAAGAGGTCAAGAGGACTCTCCTGCATATCTTTCCATGTTATTTGTTATAAATGCTGACATTATGGTTGGAAGAAGGTTGGAAGAAGAGGAAGACCTCCTTTAAACATATAAGATGTCTTAAGAAACGATTTAAGACGTAGGGATCTTGGCATACCACTTAGGAATATTACCCACTTTGAAGACCTTAGATATTTGGCCTTAGATAGAAGTGAATGGAAAAAGTTGGAAGATGGATAGATAGCGCTTTCTTATCTTTTTTCGTGTTCTGATATCTCTTAAGTACTTAGGATGCTCTTGTAAAGAGATATTTCGTACTTGAAGAGATATTCTACTACTATAAGATAATGACTAAATTTAATTGATGCAACCATGAGTCATTACTTCGTTCCACATTTCGTTCTATAATTCTTTCTATAATTTTTTCTATGTAGTTTCAATTGGAAGATTGCAAACTAAAGTGCTCAACAAAATACTGGAGCATTATGCATGACAAGATAAACGCACTACTTTGCGTTTATCTTGTCATGTATAATTTTTTCTATAATTATTTCTATAATTATTATAATTAATTCTTTTTTATAATCAATAATTATTAACAATGCTCGGCAATTCTACTAGTTATCCAAGTTGAAAACCTATTTATCAGCTTTGCAACAGAGCTGTACCAAAAACCTGTCACTGTGAAATATTGCTGCTGCAGTCAAGACAGCCGAATTTGGTATCTTAAATAAGAAAATCACATCCGAGATCTTTTATGTAAATGATTCTTTCAAAACACTTACTTTGGCGGCGTTTGTAACTCCAGGATATTATGTTGTATTGTTGTTTGGTCCACATGAAGGTTGGTCAATACTAAGTTTGTAGAGAGAAGATAATACCCCTCTCTTGGCCAATGGCTAGAGTAAAGTGGCTTGAGAGGTTCTACTAAAAAGTTACTATATTTTCAGGCAAATGACCACCTATGCAACCAGCCGTTGACTTATACCTCTTTCATGTTTATTCCCGAGTAATGAGTATATATGCTCATTACTCGGGAATAAACATGAAAGTTTATATATACTCCCTACTGAGCTACTGAATTACCCCTCCCTAACTAAATACGGCCGTATAATGTATATATGAATCGTGATGTATAGAAGGGAAGGTGAGCTGTTAAAGTTAAAGTATTAAAAGTGGATTGAATTGTGATTTCGAATCAAAGCTTTTCATTGTATTTGTCAGGATTAATTTCAATCCACTTTTAATACTTAACAATAACAACTCACCTCCCCTTCAATACATCTAACACTGATCACGCGAATCAATCGAAACGCCTGACAACACGTTCTTTTACCCAAAAGAAGACGATGATGAACTGTGTTATAAACTACTTTCACTACTTGAGGAAGTAAACGTAGAAATAGTTCTCAGTTTATTTCGTAGCTAATCAGTTTAAAAGAGCACATTTGCATCAACTTCTGGTTTCGTGGAAGCATGAAGAACCTCCATTACGCCCTTATATAGACCGATACTTTTACCACTAATGCATTACATAAATTATATCGCTTAAATATGAAGCTATCTTACTATAAAGTTTATATTAAGATGGTAAGTGTATATCTATTGACACTTCCTATAAACCCGATTGAGGCAAGCAACCATTTCACTATCTTTATAATGATACTAATATGCCGTCGGCCACTTAGCAATTCGTGAATCTCATTGCAGAGCTCCTATATTAGGAGAGAAGTTTAAGGCGTGTACACAGTTAAGCTCTGGTCTTTGTTAAGTATTTATCGGGTTTTCAATCTTTATTAAGCCGATTTTTCATAGTCTCAAAATCTTCTTCGGCTAGGCTTCTTAAGTGTTTCTTTGAGGACGACAACGCAGTTTCATCGCAGTGCATTGCATAACAAGCTTCTTCGGTCTACCAGGTGTTGCACGTGCTCTTTGGTCTACTAACAAGTTACACGCGGCCTTCCCACAGTTCTCCTTGCATGATAACGTTTTTGCCAGCCTTTATGATCCTACCTGCTTTAGTTCACAAATTTCATCCCACAGTCCAACTTAAGGTGGTCTTTCGACGTGGCTACAGTCTACGGAACTTATTTTCTTTCACGGACAAGTTTCCCTTAAAGTGTCTTAGTAGAGTAGTTTACACAATTCATTGTAAAAATTGTGGGCCGAGCCAGGCCTATATAGGTAAAACTAAAAACAGTAAAACTCTCTACGAAAGATTTTATGGGTCCAACGGTCATCTTCATCCTTCTTCATCTAAAAGCGCCCTGCTTAGGCATATGGACACTAATCCCTTGTGTGACTTTGAGTTTGATTCGATTAAAATTTTGGATAAGTGTGAGCAAGACCTTAAGCTTAGATACATGGAGAGTATTTACCTTAAATTTGAAAAGCAGAGTCTTAACACGCAAGAGTGGTCTATTCCTCTTAATATTATGTAATATTTCTAATAATAGGGCGTGTTATCTTTACTGATTATGGGCAATTGCAGATCTTATCTCTGAACGGGTTTTGACCTGGGATTGTGCAGCTTATTGTACTTTAGTCAAGTTTTGTGTAGTGTATTTACATTGATCGTAGTTAGTACCGAGTGATTGTTGTGTTACAGTGTGTTGATAATCGAATTGAATTGAATCGTAACGTTTTTGTGTGCAGTTTAGACTTTTTTAGTGGGCTTTTAGTGATAGATATAATTATATTTTCAGTGTTACCATGAACACAGTGTATGTTCGAAAGCTTACAAATAGTCACTGAAACATAAGCGTTTCATTTGGTACAATACTTCGATTCATATTTCTTTGTCGTTTCCCTATCCATCCTACTTGCTTCTTTTTCATTGGTAATTGGGCGCCATTTGTTGCTGTAATTTGAAAAAGTCTTAAGTGCACATATTAGAGTTAATTTATGTGCCAAAATGGTTGCGATGATTCGACGTATTTCAGTTTATAGGGATCCAATCTGTTCAGCTTATCAAACAGGTCGAGAATGACATCCCTCAAGGCCCCACAAGTAGATACCGCTTCTAAGTTCTAGCTGACTCGGAGCTTTCAAACTTAATTTAATCCAGTTCAACTCCTGACATGTCACAGGAAGCTATAGAATTTTCTATATTTACCGAAAATAATATTCTCATGATATTCTCAGATCTCGTAATGTTCCCATGCAATCAAGAGATACCCGATACAGTATTCCAGTGCTTCTATAATCGTTTAAATTTGATGGGTCATGACAGAAGACACTATATATGGCATATACCAATTACATTTACAGTGGCAAGACAGCTGAATACTTAAACCTCCAAGTCAGTCAAGAAAGAGCTTGGAAGCATTTTGTTTTAATTTTCTTTACAGCTTCAACTTGATCTCTTCAAAAACTGCTTCGTGATTAACTGCTTCTCATCAAGTATTGATCCGTTCATCAACAGAACGGTGTTTGCAAGCTTGCAACTTACTCCAACATATTTTAAGTTCTACAATTGTGTCTTGCGATCACTTAGGAGTTCAGACACATTTCCAATTCAAAACCGTTATAACTGCTCATGTCTGCTTGTTTGTTCTTTTAGATTTTTGCAATTAAACAATCAGCGCTCAATAACGACCAACCTTAACCAGAATACCGATGCACTTTCCTGTCACATTTTCACCCTAATATAAACATATTGCAGTCTGCAATGCAGTCATCGTCCGCAAAACCACCAACCATTTATTATTTTGCCGATTATAAATAGGAGTACAACTTTAGTCTTGACCTTAAATGACCCAAGCTGCATACCCGAACAAAATTAGTAGGAACAACGCACCAGACCATCTGATAAACTTGTTTTCAGTCACGATTTCCCGACCATTCGGCTGGGTCGACCGTTAGGCTGCATAGACCCGATAGCTATTAGCTGAACCTTAAAGGTGCTCACCCGAAGACTATGCACCACCGGGATTAGAACTCACGACCTCTCGATCATGAAACAGACATACTAACTAACTGCATTTTAGTCTCTTGTGTTTGTAACCTTAAATCACTTTAAATAGAAGGACGTAAAGCGAATGAACATTGGACTGGCTAATGACTGACTTAACAAGTTCAGCCTTGACTTTCAACACTGGAATTTTGTAAGAAAAATAAATATAAAAATATACAAATGAAATACAAATAAAATACAAATACAATTAAAAATACAAATACAAATACATACAGGCTGTATTTTTTATTATGTCGGTTTCAAAGTTTGAACCATTGTTTTGCCAATTTGCCATCTTTTCTCGCGAACTGATTGTGATTGTTCTAAATGGCAGCAAATCATATTGCTGTATGCCTTTGAGCTTTTCGCCTTTTTATTTCGCGGTCACCCTCCGAGTTTTTTACTCGTAGATGTATTTTTCGTTCGTTGACCAAAAAAACTTTAATATCAAAGGTTTGGTTGGTCTTCAAACAACTTTTTATATAATAAAAGAAGCGCCGAGAGGACGAGAGATCGCATATTGGTATTTTTCTGAGTGTTTTACGTCAATGTCATTTTACCTTAAGTCTACTTGGTTTAGACTTACTAAGAACATATTTGCGTACCATTTCGGGCTGTTTTACTTTTTATCAATTCGCCTGTACCTTTTAATATGTCACTCTGTACACTAGAGTTTGCACCATGGGACTTACTTGGGAACATGCAAGTGTAAGAATCTCCAACACCAGATCGCAAGTAGAACCAGGTATACAAATACATATCACGGTTTATAAAAATATTGGGGTTGAGACTAAAGAAAATTTATTCACGGTTAGAAGAACTAGATACACGTAGTCTCATGTTTAGAAGGTCTCAACTAAGATCCACAGGAAGTTTTCTATAAAATATGATAAAACGAATCTTCCACTGAAGCACTCTTTTTCTCCCCTAACTTTCTTTTTTAAATATTTTCGTGATCATTTACGTGACGAAACATGACCACTAAAGCAATCCAATTTGTATATAAGTGATTAATAAGGTGCATAGCCAGTGATTAATCAGTCTGAACTCAAGTTTCAGCTGATATAGAGAGGAACCGTGCAATAAATTAGAGCGAACATCCAGCATCTGCTGTGAAGAATTCTGTCTTCTCCAGATTAACTTAGCTACCAAGCTCCTCCCATCAAATTTGATTGCTGCCCGTGATCCTTTAAAAACCAGCCGTCCTTGGTTTCAGTACGAGATTTTAAACCTGGTTTATTGCTTCCTAACCGTGAAGGTAGTTAGCCAGTTCGCTTGGTAGTGGAACTTGCTTATGTCCTCTAATTTCTCACTTCCCATTGTCATTTCCCTCGTGATCTGTGCTGTTAACCAAGTGTCAGGAGAAAAGTTCAAATGTGTGAGAACATGCAGCACTGAAAGTAACTTCGGAATCCGTGCAACAAAACTGTTTCTGAAACTTGCTTTACTCTAAACATTCTCTTGTGATCTGTGTGGTTACATGAGAAATCTCTCCCTTTGGACATGACAAGCTAACAATTCTACCCCACAGACAGAAGACGTCGACAGTTACTCGCAAGAGTTTGCAATTTCTTCCTTGAAGAGCACGAGCAAGGCTGTTCCAGGAAAATGGCTGAAATTTCTGGTGAGATCTGAGTTTTGACAATTTAATGTCAGAAATCAATAAATAATAGACCGACTTCACAGTATAAACATTAAACTGGCTCCTGGACTGGGACAGTATAGGAAGTCAGTAATGACTTCAATCTCAAATCTCCAGAAAGAGACTTTGGATGTATCAAATGTCCGAATGCGAGTTTTGACTAAATATATAATTATATATATAAACATCTACCTGTCCCTTACTAAATATAAATCTCTCCCTGTCCCCAGAGTACCTGCAGAACACACAGCCAGCCTCACCACAAGGGGACACAGACTCCGTGCTCTCTGAGAAGGAACTTCATGACAGGGCTTTAGCGGGACTCGGGTTGAAGGACGCCGGACAAAACGGCAAGAAAAATACAATTGTCAAGGTAAGAGCTAGGTATCAGGATAGCATTCGTAGATAGAATGATTAAAGTTTCGGTCATGACAACCCTAACTACTAATAATATCTGGTAATCCCGATCCGAATTTTGAGTCAAAAAATGAAACGCAACTCTAATCTGTAAATCTGAAAAATTGACTTTGTCGCGTGAAATTAGTGTAACTGTATCATGGTAAAGCTGAGACGAAGACAAATTTTTTATCTGTGACCCCGCAGGTATGCGACTTTTTCTTGGACAAGAAGGAGAGAGGAAACGAGATCAATATCCGGGCTATAATCACCGCCATAGATCATGCTAACAGCTCAGCTGGGCTGTCCGCAGCCGAGAGGAAAGCTGTTGAAGAGAAGCAACGAGAACTACTCGTCAAGGTTTGTGTTCACATATAATAGTTAACTTATTCATCTTTCCATTTCCAAATACTCAAGTAGTTAGCTATAAAGGAACAGAGCTACAGCGAATCTTTACCATATTTGTTTGATGTATGAGATTTCACAGTAAAGCTGCAGCTTGAATGAGAACAAAACATCAAAGAAATAGAAAAAAACGAGACATATATGGGATAATCGACAAAACCAGAACAAACATTTTTTTCAAATAAGTTCAGACCATAGAGTGCGTACTTGAAAAAAACGACTAATTTCGCAAAATATTTGATTAGTGGGAAGTAACATAGCACTCCAGGTCTGCAAGATACTGTTAGACACCAAAGAAAGAGGTGTTGAGACGAACATTCAGGAGATATGGAATGCGATCCGATACACTAAACTGAAAGACCCCTCCGTTTATGATAGAATTGAGGTAGGACAATGTTCAATTTGGTATGGTTTCCATAAATCAGTTTTTGCGGAAGCCAATGCATTAGCAAATTATTGACTGTAGAAAAAAAGACACTCACTTTTAAAATGGATCTTGTCATTTTAATCAAAGTTACTACTCAGTAACCTTAATTAAAAATCCTATGTCTATCACTTGAGTCAAGAAGATGCATTGCTATTAAAAATCCTATGTCTATCACTTGAGTCAAGAAGATGCATTGCTATTAAAAATCCTATGTCTATCACTTGAGTCAAGAAGATGCATTGCTATTAAAAATCCAATGTCTATCACTTGAGTCAAGAATTACAAAAACCACGTTAAACTCAGTAACTTCTCAGGATATGAGTATCGAGACAGCGATAGAATTGGAAGACTCTGAAAAAACCACAGAAGATCTAGAAATGAAGAAGAGGAAGATGGTCGTATACAAGTTCTTCCTGGACTCCCGAGAGCGTGGAATGGAGGACAAGACCAAACAGATTAACCGGATGTTGAGTATAAACGCGGGGACCCGCTGAGCGGAAACAAGGACGATGAATATAGTTCGAGGAGACAAAAACGAACAAGAGAAGGACAGTTGGCCGACCGAGCTGGGATACGAGGAAGTAAGGAGAGTATAAAAGTAGAGCGAACCTGTTGTTCAGTTTGATTAAGATGGATATTGTCTAGTGAGTTAGCCTGGCTTGATATACTGACATGAACCTGATTCGTGTGGTTTTATCTTGCGAACTCTAGTTTATATTGATTAGTTAGTGTTTTGCTTGAATTTGTATTTGATTTGCAGAGACCCTTAGAGGTTTCTTCATAGAAGTCGCTGACAATTGAAAGGTTAGCTTGGAAAGAAACGTTTGTAAATGCCCAAATATGAATTTCACTTTCAAGTGGATCAATATGATAATAATCTTAAACCAGCATATAAAATCGTTACGGTCAATTAATAATCAGAGATAACCTTTCCGGTTTCATAAAATTAATGTTGTAGATATATTCCATTAAGGGTCCATTCCGTAACTTAAATTATAGCCTAAATATGCATTATCTACCTTTACGACCGTATCTCTACAATTTTGAATCAAATTTTGACATCATACCACATATTCCACCCACGTGACCTGCCTTAAAATGTATTCGTTCGATTTAATTAGGAATTTCTGGGGTAAATATTTGGCCTGTATTGCGCTGTTGTATCTAGTATGTTATGGTCAGTAGTATAAAATAACTCTCGGCACTACTGCAATGGTGGTATACAATTCAACTTTAAAGCAGCAGTACAAATATTGTTGAATTTATAATCGTGTAGCGTATAACTTTTTGGGGAATTCAAAATTCAAACAAAAGAAATAGCATTATTTCAAACATTTCTGTTTTTAAAATTGTGTATTTATACTGCATTGTCGGACTCGATTTGAGTAATGTGTATGTTGATACTTTAGAATAGATCATATATAGAACAATGAGGTACGGCAATCCTGGGGAAGGGTCGCAACTTATCTGTATCAAGATATGACTGTGATTGACCAAAGAAACGTTAGATATGACGTCCATAAAACAACATCGTGCAACGATGTCACCTACCATGGATATAAAATATTTGTGAACCTTCTTGTTGTCTATCGCTATTAGCACTATCCAGTCAAGTACACAATCAATCACAGGTCGTATCATTACAATATCCGACTTAAAGATTTAATAAGTACGTTGCCGAAATAAATGCAGATTGCGTTTTCTTACTTAAAACTTTGATGAAATGATGTTGGGTTTGTAATAAAGACGAATTCATGCCAGTGTGCTTCACAGTTAAAATATACCAGTGTCATTTCAAATTACTGATCACATATTTAATTTATTCACAAAGAATATCGATCACGAAATTGGAAATGAAATGTTTGAAACCTTTTTGTTTACTTTGAAAAAGCTGTCGTTACTTGTCAAACTTATTGATCAGGAATTTAACTAGTGGCCTTTGTTATTTAATGACTAGCAGAGCAAATAGAGCATTTTTATCCACGTAGGTCTTATAAGAAAAATGCAGTCTCAAATAGTTTCATCACAGAACTACAATGACGATTCTATTAAAGCACGGGGACAACACCCCTTATATAATTGACGGACATAGTTAATAGAGATCAAATTGTATAAAAATTTGCAAAAAATAGAAGTTTAAATCATCATAATCATTTAACTAAAAATCCATTAATCAAAGCATATCGTTAAGTGGAAGAATCGTTGAAAGAAGCGTTATTGTAAGTTCTGAAAAATAAGAAAAAAATTTGAAATAACGAAAACCAAGGACCACACTTTTGAAATCTTAAAGTAAGCCTAAAAACGGATTTACAATTATTACAGTACTAAACACAAGGCATTGAAAAAAGTTTTCCTAGCATACTTGTACTTGCAGTACACATTCGTCGACTGAGTTAAGTAAAAAATATCAAATATAAACTTCGTATGTTGACATCGTCTCAAAGGTCTTTCCCTCTATGTTTCCTCCTTCTCTATTTACACTTTAAATGACATAGACGGAATTTGAAACCAAACGAATGAAAACAGACTGATAATAGACTTGAGATCCACAACCATTTTGATTTATCGATCTGACATTATTTACGTGCAATTTATAATTTCTTATTTCTGCCTCTAAAACTTTGTCTCATTGCTCAGAACATTCATATTTTGTCGAGCACCATTCTCATTGGAAGCAGGGTTCGCGAGGACTACATTCTGCTGTTCCTGCCGACGTTTGTTCCAGATAAGAGCAGCAATCATCAAAGCAAGGATGACAAGGAGAGCTGCTCCAACTCCAGCTATCACGTAGAATTCAGCTCCTGGGTTCGGTTTCTCTCTGCATTCACCAGAGCCTGCATGGGAAATTTTTCCCTCCTCGCACTCTTCGCAGTCGACCATGTCATTGGACGAGAAGGTGTTCTCTGGACACTCAGTGCATTGTTTAGCTTCTGGGGAAGCGAAGCCTGTGCCGATCTTGCAGTGTTTATTGACGGTAACTGTGAAGGGCAGTGCTGTGTAGATCTTGGTTATGGGATCCCGGACTGCACATTTCCAGTTTTCTGTCCTGGACCGAGCGTTGTCTGGTACCGATGTATTTTTAAAAGCTAAGGTTATATTGTATGTTCCAGCCCCGACTTTCAATACGTCAATTTTGTATTCAGTTGTGATGTTATTTTCTGTAAAGTATACATCTTCATCCTCTTTTTCTTGAATCATATAGACATTTTTTTCTATTTCGTCTGAAAATCTAGGCAGAATCACCGAGCAGATGGCTCTTGTTTGTCTCGAGAAGGAACCTGCTTTTTCTTCAGCCACAATCTCAAAGCATCTACTTGCTCCTTTGCCCGAAATCTCTCCCACTGAACAATCTTCACAGTGATTCTGTGAGGAATTGGAGTATGTGTTTTCTCTACATTTTACGCATTCTTGAGAGTCGATAGAAGCCAACCCCTCCCCTGCATCGCAACCTGTTAGTGTGATAGTAAAAGGAACTATGATGTAAACATTTGTTATCGGATCTCTGATACCACACTTCCATTCTTCTGATTGAGTTCGAATTTTTGTGAGTGATACAGAGTAGATTCCAGTGTTGATTTCTTCAATCTTCCAGGAGTCTCCCCGAGAGGAGATATTAAGAGAATTGTAGAAGACCTCAGAATCTTCACCAACTTCTATGAAATACAAGTCCTCCTTATTGTCGGAGGAGATCTCATCCATAGTGAAGTTGCAGCTCACAGTCACTTCTTTTCCAGCAATGCCTGTCACGTTTTCTGTCTGGATAGAGACCCGGTAGAAAGTGTGAGACTTGTCGTCCACCTGACAAGTAACAGAAGTGAAGGAGGAGGAGTTCACACTGTAGACCTCTGTAAACAGACTACTGAGTGTTTTGTCCCGGGAAGCCTGAGAGGTTATGTCCTGGTTATCTTGATTCAGCCACATCATGTCGGCAGGGGGTTTAGGGGACTGTTCACTAGTGCATTTTAGGAGGGCATTTACTTCATCAAAATACTTTCTGTTTGCAATTAAGGTCAGTTCTTTAACTGTGTCAGTCATACAGAGACTGTAAGGTGTTGGAAGTATCCCTCCCTGGTCATCTGGGATAAAGTTGCAATATTGAGAGGCATCATTCCATCCAGAAGGAAATTTGTAAAGTCTAAACTTGTCACAGTAGAATTCTTCTATTGTAAAGGTATCCGAGGACACTATGCAACTTGAGCTGGAGAGATCCGAGTTATTACTGTATAAGGCATGGTATATCTTACTGTTGTCGTTCCCACTATCAATTTTACTAGACAACAGAGCAATCTGAAAAAAACCGTTACAATGCCCTCTCGTTGGACATGAAGTATTATCAGAGAATTCTGCTATTTCCACGTACGGACCCTGGTCGAATCTGTACCAAGTTTCTTCTTGTAAATCAAAATCACAGTCTCCACAAGTTTGTGGTTGATTTATAGGGTACGACTGGAGAGAAGTCGCATCCGTTTTACTGCCTACCGAGCGGTCCCAAGCAGTGGTGTCACTGAGACCCTTGTACTCGGTACTTTTATTGTAGCTGGTGTAGGTGGAGGGGTCTGTGCAGTTTGGGTATTGAGCGGCTGAATGTGTCGTAAACAAAAAACATGTGAGGGCAATCCTCCTCATTACATTCATAATCATGCTGAGGTATGAAACAATAATATTACCATATTTGAAATAATTTTCAATGAGTTTGAAGCAATTGTATGTTGTAGATAGAAAAGGGCATAAGTGAAACTCTTTTTTACGAAAATCATGGCTTCTAAAATGAGCTCGAACAAGAATACGCACAAAATTCAAATTATTCGAATAAATCAAATAAAAATCAGTTTCAAATAGAGAATAGGATCAAGCATCTCAAACATACGCGAAGATCAACTGAAAGACAAATAAGAATGTCGTGTTGAATTACACAAATTAAGCCAGTCAGAAGATGAGCGAGAGAGCGGAAGATGGAGCAAGGC
Organism: Mnemiopsis leidyi; assembly: GCA_000226015.1. Lineage (NCBI taxonomy): Eukaryota > Metazoa > Ctenophora > Tentaculata > Lobata > Bolinopsidae > Mnemiopsis > Mnemiopsis leidyi. The sequence continues at coordinate 48,804 of JH152708.1, read as the reverse complement.
CGTGATAGAAACATGACACGACGGTTATCAACCACCCTTACCTTCCAGTCCCTCCACTCATTGTACTGAGATACTTGTACTGAATTTACTTTCGCTTAAACAAGCGATATTTGCGGTGATGTAATAGCTAAAATTCCGCTATAGAGCAAAAGTTTGAAATTATCTATCTTTTGATACAGTTTTTCAAGTCCGTTAGAAAATTCTTTTGAAACTGAACATTTAAGAAAAAGTAACACTTTTAGTTTTGCCACAATCCACAGTTTAGAATCATGCTAACTTTGCAAACCCAGAACGATCCACATCAAGCTTTATCCAATGTTTTGAGAACTCGGGTCTTACCCTTGTTAAAAGGACTGATAAAAGGTCGCTCAAATATATAACGTTATTAGCTATAGGGATAAGGGAGATTACGTTTGTCGTTTATTACGGAGGAGGAGGGGGTTTTAGCACGATTACCGAATAAATTGTTTTTCAAAATTTCGCCAATCTTTATCCTAAAGATGCTGTACAAAATAAAAATCCTGTCTTCCACAAATCAGGATTTTTTAAAAATCACATGCAAAAAGCAACACCCCAGTCCCTAGCTCAATTTTTGTACAATTTTTGAAAAGCTGGTTAAGTAACAATAGCATTTCCTAAAAGAGGGTCTTTAAAGAGGGAAAATACGTAACCACCAACCAAGAGGGGAGTAGAGCCATGATTATAAGAAAATGTGGTGAAATTGCCAGATTTTATTGCGTAATATGTGAATGACCTCGTATTCCGTAAGCATCTGAGCTAGTTAGACCACGATTTAAACTTTAAGTTCAGCCGGTTGAAGAAGGATAAGCTTAGATTAAGAGATTAACACAAATCTTATTTCAAAATCTTCGTCGCATAGAAACACAATGACATATCGGATGATAAGTTAGTCATGAGTTTCAAATTTTGTGAGAAGCTTCGAGTTTGCGACTCTCTTCAAGAAGTGATTCAACATACAACAATGATAAAATTAATAAATTTAGCTTGAATACTGAATAACATAAGTTTTGATGGATTGAATTCTTGAAGGTACTTGCGATCACTCTGAAATTGTGAAGACTTCTTGATCTGCCGCATGTGATCAAACGACTGACAAGACTCAGGAGACCCAAAGGAAATTTCACAACTGAATTCAAATGCATAAATTAAACTCTCCTATTTGAAACAGGAAAATTAGGAATCAAGTAGCAAATCAGGCTCTAATTGGAAATCAGAATTGTGTTACACTGTGTGACGAACTAGATTCAAATCACAGCTGCCCCATAACAAATTCGACGCATGAATGAATCCAAAGTCGCAGACTAGATTCCACAGCAATGATCTGATAAGAAATGAACAATGATATTCTGAATCAACCAGTGCTTTTGCATTTTGGTTGCTAATGACGATACCTTGAATCAAGGTCCTTGATGACAGTCAGTTACCGGTTCTATAGGCTTGTCCGCCCATTGCACCTGCATAGTGGTGAGACGTTTTCGTTAAGGAAAGTAGTAATATTTGATCCGACATTATGTCAGTCACTTTAATGCTATGATCCTACACATAATGGTATCATAATTTGGCCCAATATCACAGAACTATCAACTCTCAACGTTTGTTATCGATGTAAGAGGCTGACTTAGGGGGGGAGGGTACACCCCTAAGTTAGACAACAGAGGCTTTTTACCCAACGGCGTCTTGCTCATCTTTTTGATCGCATATAACTCATTTTGATAATATTGCTCTTACTGATGTTATCTAATTCTATCTATGGCCCATTAAGAATTTTGGACATCAAATTTAAACACATTGATCACGCGGAATCTCTGATATAAACGTATTGCATGTATTAGTGCGTTCGAAAAAGATTGTCAGTGAGCGTTTAATTCCAAAAGTAAAAGTCTGTGTAAAATTTCGTTACCAGGATCGGTTTTATCAGACAATTTTAGGTAAAGATAAGTGATTTTTAGGATAATGGTTGAACTTTAACAGCCCTTTAAGCTAAGCTTTTTGATTTCATTTTCTACCTCCGCTGAATGAGATGAATCGTGATTTTCGTTTCAATGTTTTGACTCGACACAAGATGGGTCTATCTGCTGGAGACAGTCATATTGAGCTCGTAGCGGGTCACGGGGATGCTAGCCCTAACGAAAGGACTGTTTTCCGTTGGATTTCAGATATTTTGAATGGCCGATTACACCAGGAAAAGAGGACAAGCCCTGGTAGACCAATTGTGACCTGTACCACTGCAGCAGTGAGGAAAGTAAAGGGAATAATTACTCAAAACTCATGATTATCATGCACTGATATTGCCTTACGCCTTTCTATACGAAAGACATTCGTTTTTGATATTCTAACTAAGAATCTTAACCTCAGAAACGTGCATGCTTTCTGGGTACCTCATTTTTTGTCAGAGAGCAACAAAACAGCTTGGGTGGCATGTTGCAGACCGTTACTTGAGCTGTTCAACACTAAGGGTCTGCAGTATATGGTGTCAAACTATGCCATTGAGGACGAACCTTGGTTTTTGTGGTCTCAAAAGTACAAGGGTAGAGTTTGGATCAGCAAAAAAGGCCCGAAACCGACAGATGTGAGTCAAAGTTAACAAAGAAGAAAACAATGAGTTTAAACGGGTTCACTCGCAAGCCTCAAAGATTTTCATTATCGGTGATGCCCCAAGGTACAACTATTGATGCCACCACTATGATTAAGTACCTAAAGGACACATCTAAAAGGTTTATGGGCCTCAGAACACACAAACTTTCTCTGAGAAATTCACACCTCCGAATGGACCATGCGAATCTCTCTCAGCCACTATCTTGCAAGATTATCGCAAACAGAACGGAATCTCAGTTGTTCACCAGGCACACTATCCTCCAGTTTTAGACCTCCTCGACCGATATATGTTAAGAGCAATCAAGCGGAAACTTAGAAATTATGTTTTTAGGGCCCAGAAGATGTCAAGGCCGCCATTCAGCGGAGCATAAGGGTGATGTTAGAAAACACCCTGATGGACCAACTTAAGAAGCTGTGTGACCACTGAGAACGTGTAACTGAAATTAATGGAGATTATGTTGCCCAAAAACATTAAAATTTTGCACCGTTTAACTATATCAGCTGATTTATTCGACTACTGACAATCTTTTTCGAACGACCTAATACCTTTCAATCGGTCAGAGGAAAGATAATAATCGAATTGAATCCCCGAAAAATGAAAACATATCTTAACTGAACTAGACAGAACAGACCATGGAAAATTGTCGCGGTAATTTCCGACGGCCGACTCTAACAACTCAAAACTGAACGTTTTAGAATCAGAAATAGAACGTTACCAATAGCACATCAGACGAATATCATATCGTCAATAAAATAACATTTCAGGAATCCAGATCTGTAAACGTAACTGTCTGTGCTGCCTGCCGGTCGGCTCGCTTAGAGCGACTCCAACATGATACAACCACCACAATAACAACCACCAAGATAGCTGCACCACCACCAACGAGCAGATAATAGATCAGCTTTTTCGATATCTTGTCTCCTTCTGTAAAGGTAAGGGTGAAGGAAACTGTGGAGTAGATTCCTGTTACCGGGTCTCGAAGTCCACAGCTCCAGTTTTCTGTCCAAGTTTTTAAATTTACGGGAACTGAAGTGTTTTTTAGATCCATGGCGGCACTGAAGGTTCCATATTCTTCTTTGGTTATCACAATTCTATTACCTGTAGCAGACATATTTGCAGTTGTATAGTAAACTTCAGAATCATTTAGATATTTGATAAAGTAAAAGTCCTCCTCATTGTCAGAGGAGATCTCATCCATAGTGAAGTTGCAACTCGCAGTAACTTCTTTTCCAGCAATGCCTGTCACGTTTTCTGTCTGGATAGAGACCCGGTAGAAAGTGTGAGACTTGTCGTCCACCTGACAAGTAACTGAAGTGTAAGAGGAGGAGTTCAGACTGTAGACCTCTGTGAACAGACTACTGAGTGTTTCGTCCTTGATAGCGTGGGAGGTTATGTCCTGGTTATCTTGATTCAGCCACATCATGTCGGCAGGGGGTTTCGGGGACTGTTCACTAGTGCACTTTAGAAGGGTATTTACTTCATCAAAATACTTTCTGTTTGCAGTTAAGTCCAGTTCTTTTACTGTGTCAGTCATACAGAGACTGTAAGGAGTTGGAATTGTTCTATTTTTCTGGTCTAAGATGTTTCTACAAGCAACAGAAGAACCTTTCCACCCACTGGGAAATTTGTAAAGCCTAAACTTGTCACAGTAGAACTCTTCTACCATGAACTTTTTATGATATGCGACGACACATTTTGAGACATCGGAAGCATTACTGTATACGACGTAGTACATTTTACTGTTCTTGTTTGCACTATCAATGTCACTAGACAATAGAGCTAGCTGATAAACCCCGTTACAATGTCCCCTTGTTGGACACGAAGTATTGTCCGAGTACTCGGCTATCTCAACATAAGGACCTTGATCGAATCTGTACCAAGTTTCTTCTTGTAGATCAAAATCGCAGTCTCCACAAGTTTGTGGTTGAGCTATAGGGTACACCGGAGGAGAAATCACACGCATCCCCACTATCCAGTGTTCGATCCCAAGCAGTGATGTCACTGAGGCCCTTGTACGCGGTACTCTTGTTGTAGCTGGTGTAGGTCGAGGGGTCTGTGCAGTTTGGGTATGAGGAACCAGCGACTGAAATCATCAATAGCAGGACCAACATTATTGAAGAACTTGAAGACGCCATCTTCTAGAAGCAGGTTGCATATTTCGTGTTATTGTCATAGTTTTGAAAAAAAATGCGGTCGTAATCAAAGTATTTACAGTGTGAAGTAACATTACGTTTCTGATAATTTTTGATTTTTCAATCTAAGTTTCACTAAAAAAATTTTCATTTAATTACATTAAACTTGTGGTCTTGCATTAAAGTTGTGGGCCTTAACTAAAATTCTACATTTGCAAACCCGAGTAAATTTGAGACATAAACAAACACAGTACACTTGGTTTGTAGCAAAAGTAAAAGAGTTCGAAAACAGAAGTATCATGTCATATGCTGAATAATTCAAGCAAGCTGGCAAAACAAAACATCTTAAGCTGCTCTAATTCTGGGATGAAACATGATACTCTAGCGTGTGATATCGCGGAATACTCAATACAAGGTTTTAAAATTATTGTCAGTGCTGAGTGCTCAAGGAAGTTCCGGAAACATTTTTATTTTACAGGGATCAGGAAGGGTAAAAAACACTTGGCATACCGTCTAAATTTATAGTTCACGTTACCTCTACAAAACTACCTTCTGTAATCTAACACAGCACCTTCCTCTTGGCCCTTGGGGTTATCTTTAAAAGTCCTAGCATAACTATTATCATCTAATTTCAATTGATTTGTGTTTTGGTCGTGTGTGGTAACGAAGTAAGTAAGCATGTTTATGTTGTGTCGAATTTTGTGTTCTGTTAATTAAATAAAACTAACTAGCAAGTGCCGGGATAAATAAAATACTTCAATTGCATTAGAAATGTAGTTTAGATTCAATGAAAAAATTCTTTTGTTCTAAAACATTAAAATCGCACCTGACTGGTTTCCTCACGAAGAATAGCCTGGCGCCTAAGTCCCTCGCCTACATACCTGATACAGTCATTAAACGGCTCCATTCTATGCTCAATAAATATATTTTAGAGTTGAAAGAATTAGCAATTGTAGTTTAATTCCATTTTAACCCTTTTGTGGACTCATACGACAATTTGTTAAAGTGATTGCAACATATTCATTCTCTGGGATCGTCTTGCGCTTGTTGACTCAAAATATTAATTCGAGACATCACTCCTGCAAATCTGAAGAGATAATTGTCTTTCAGGACATCACAACCATCTAACTGTAAATTCGATATCTTGATCTTATCGTTTATATCTGGTACAATATGATCTGTTAGATCACAGTCAAAGCTTACTACTCGATCGCAGAATCATGAACAAAAATCTTGTTGGTGAGATTCATCCGTTTAATCAGACAAAATATTGCAATGCCCATAAGTAAAGCAAAACCAGTACCCCCTATCGAGTAGAAAATTGTCTCCCAGCATATCCCATTTATTTTGAGGGATACGACAAATCTTTTAGTTATTAAGATCCCTGTTACTGGGTCTCGAAGTCCACAGCTCCAGTTTTCAATTCGAATCGTCATGTTTTCAGGAATCGACGTGTTTGTAATAACCAAGGCCGTCCTGTATGTTCCAGATTGGTCTGCGGTTATCAATATCTTATCACCTGTAGTAGATATATTTGTGGTTGTATAGTGCACTTCAGAATCATTTAGATACTTGATGAAGTATATGTCTTCCTCGTCTTCAGAAGAGAACTTATCTATCGTAAGATAACAGTTTGCAGTAACTTCTTTACCAGCAATGCCTGTCACGTTTTCTGTCAGGATAGAGACCCGGTAGAAAGTGTGAGACTTGTCGTCCACCTGACAAGTAACTGAAGTGTAAGAGGAGGAGTTCAGACTGTAGACCTCTGTGAACAGACTACTGAGTGTTTCGTCCTTGATAGCCTGGGAGGTTATGTCCTGGTTATCTTGATCCAGCCACATCATGTCGGCAGGGGGTTTCGGGGACTGTTCACTAGTGCATTTTAGAAGGGTATTTACTTCATCAAAATACTTTCTGTTTGCAGTTAAGTCCAGTTCTTTAACTGTGTCAGTCATGCAGAGACTGTAAGGAGTTGGAATTATTCTATTTGTCTGGTCTAAGACGTTTCTACAAGCAGCAGAAGAACGTTTCCACCCACTGGGAAATTTGTAAAGCCTGAACTTGTCACAGTAGAACTCTTCTACCATGAACGTTGTATTATATTCGACAACACATTTTGAGACATCGGAAGCATTACTGAATACGACATAGTACATTTTACTGTTCTTGTTGCCACTATCAACGTCACTAGACAATAGAGCTATCTGATAAACCCCGTTACAATGTCCCCTTGTTGGACACGAAGTATTATCCGAGTACTCTGCTATCTCAACATAAGGACCCTGATCGAATCTGTACCAAGTTTCGTCTTCTAGATCAAAATCGCAGTCACCGCAAGTTTGAGCTTGATAAGCAGGTACAGCAGAAGAGAAATCACACGCATCCCCACTGTCAAGAGTTCGATCCCAAGCAGTGGTGTCACTAAGACCCTTGTACTCGGTACTCTTATTGTAGCTGGTGTAGGTGGAGGTGTCTGTGCAGTTTGGGTATGAGGAACCAGAGACTGAGATTATCAGAATTGCTGTAACGATAAACCCGATCTCCATCAGCTATAAGGAAAGTATTTGAAATTGCCAGGTACAGGGTTGTCAGTGGGATTGAGTTAGATTTGATAACTGAATTCGAACCAACGTGAGTAGAGGATAAGAATTGTTAGAAACTTTTTCAATGGATGAGATATGTTTATAACTGGGAATTTGTTCAAACATGCCTCCCTCTGCCGAAGAAGAGAGCCGTTTGAGAACCGCTTAGAACCGTTTAAGAACCGTTAAAGAACCGTTTAGAACCGCTCAAGAACAGCTAACTTAGCCGGTTCTAAACCTTAAATGTTGCTGTTGGCTAGTAAGCGGTTCTAAACGGTTCTTAAGCGATTTCAAATCAATTCTTAAACCCCCCTACAGGGTTTTAAAGTGGTTCTTAATCGGTTCTTCAGCGGTTCTTAACCGGTTCTTAAGCGATTCTTAAGCGGTTATTAAGCTGTTCTTAAGCGGGTCTTATGTACGTCTTCGGCTGTGGGAGGTGTTTGACAAAAAACTTATCTTAGTCTTACACAAACGGGACTTTATCAGTATAGCTAAGATCACGACTGCTGAAAGAAAATAATTGTATATTTAAATTTTCCAATGCAACATATGATATAGATATTTTTAGGCTCAATTTGAGGAGTAATATATTACCTAGGTTCAGCTCATTTAAAACACAATTGATAACCTCATAATTACTTGGAATTGCAGCGGATGTGAAAATATTATATTTATCTAGTACTGATTTTTATATTCTTAACTCTGTATGACAAAGAATTAAGAATTGCATTCTTAAAGCATTAAGAGATACTTTTACTTGAGATAATCTCGAATAGACAGGTTCGTAATCCGTATTCATTTTTACAAATTTATATGTCAATGTAACGTATATTTATATCGGTAGAACTTTCATATTTCCCTCACTCTAGAAGTTTGTAAGTGAAAAACAAATACAATGGGTCTATAACCGGCGGACTTTGTCCGCGGCGGATCTGCTCGAGTGCTCGGACGATCCAGCGGTGGTCTGAGTCACCAACTTAACATCAGGAAAGCAAGGCCAATCTGTACGTCTATAAAGGTAAAAGCTCCTAAAAAACCGGATCAGACCGATCACTGACTGTCGACAGGCCAAACATAAAGAGTGACTTTACACCATTTTTAAACCAAAAGTATTTTTTGAGTTTCGAAATAGAGTAACTTACACTGTTTCAGCGAAATCTGTACAAACGTCTATATTCAATATGCATGGCTCTTTAAAATAACGTATTTTTCGAACAGTTTGGGGGCTTTTGAGCATGAAAAACCGTTCTATAATCTCAAAATATTCTCTCGAGGTAGAGTGACTGTAACTGTTTCAACAACATCTCTAGGACCCTTTAAGTGTGGCCCACTTCTCCTTTCTAAGGGTGGCCCACTCCTCCTTACACCCCCCCCCCCTCGCCTGTTAAACTCAAAGAACACACTATTACCTGATTTCCATCATGTGTGATATAATTACAATACTGCAGAGTTTATCTACTTAAACCAATTAACTCCGAGAAGATGATAGACGAACAACGGCATATGCATTCAAGAACTTTTTCAAAATCAATATTGATCATCGATGATCGTATATTGATCATCATAAACGGTGTTGATAATATTTGACTCAACGATGAATGATGATCAACGGAACTCATGATCATATTTGATCAACATTGATCATAATTTTGGAGGAAGTACAAATCGATGATCATCGAAGATCATTGCTGATCAGCGAATATAATGTGTTGTTGAATATTATCATCATTGATTTTCCCGAAAATCGATGAATAATTGATGAATCATTGATGATCAAAGGTGTTTATTGATCATCTATTATTATACAAAAATCATCGATAATTGAAATAATCGATGATTTCAATAATCGATGATCAAATCATCGATGATTTCTTATGTCAAAGAACAGGCTGTAGCATGTTTAGGAAGACAAGGTTCAGAATAAAGCCGATCATCGATGATTCATCGATGTTCAATGGGACCAAAATCGATTTCTTTTTATTGTCGCTGATTTCTATCACGATCGTTGATCTTCGATGATCATAGATTATTATTAATCATCGATTATTGAAGACATCGACGATTTTAATTATCGATGAATTTTTTTACAATAATCGATGATCAATATACACCTTTGATCATCGATGATTCATCGACTATTCATCGATTTTTGGGAAAATCAATGATGATAACATTCTACAACACACTGATCAGCATTGATCTTCGATGATCATCGATTTGTATTTCCTCCAAAACTATAATTAATGTTGATCAAATATGATCATGAGTTCCGTTGATCATCGATAGGTCAAATATTGTCAACACCGTTTATGATGATCAATATACGATCATCGATGAATCATCGATGATCAATATTGATTTTGAAAAAGCTCTTCAATGCATATGCTCGAACAACTATTCGATAGGAACCTCGATTTGATATCTATACTATTTAATCTCTAGATTACAATGCTAATTTAAAATTGTGAACGAGTGAAGAAGTTAGAAGACTTTAATATTTTTACTTACAAACGTCAAAACTGACATGATTTTCATGCAATTCTGACGAGTGACTAAATGAGCAAAACAGTATACGATTGCATACGTGAATCTAGGAATCTATTAAAAAAAGGCATGATAGATCTTACTTCCAAAACGCAATACTCATATCTTCGAAGAATCATTTTAAAACTTTCCGTTACAAACTTCTGGAGTGAGGGAAATATGAGCGGAATTTTTAGGATAAATAATGAAAAAGACACAACTTCACCGTTATGTCTAGTTTATAATTGGCTACTGACTGATAACTCAGCTCAAGTCAAAACTCAAAATCTCGGCACGATGATCGATATGCCCATGGTAAAGGATTAGGGACATGAAGTGTAAACCCGACCCCTTATCTTGGGAATAACCTTCTGTTCTGATGAATAAATATGTAATTACCAACATAGCAACATGAGAATATTATGGTTGTTATCATGGCTTAGATACTGTCAGACCATGGTTTGATCACTTTTGGTTATCGTAAGTCGCTTCCAGCGAACTTGCTACAAATAGTCAATATGGTTCAATATCTTGGCAAATCCATTCTAGATATCTGACTTCCTTATTTTCTTATATATTAATAACATCTTTTTTGAACATGTACCTCTAGAGAGTAGAGATGAATATTTCTATAGATACTGTTAGATGAAAGATTTGATCAATATGGTTTATACTGAAACCGCTTGTAACTAGCTTGATGCAAATGGTAAAAATGGTCCAAAACCCTGGAAAACCTCTTAGAAGTAACTTTTGACGTGAAAGTAGGTTTTTTCTTACTTCTCATTCCAATCATAATTGAGGTACTATCATCTATATCTAACACGAAGAATAGTTCAAGGGAATAAACTCGAACTTCTAAGTGTGACCGTGGACTTGGGGGCAGTGTCAGATGTGCGATCTAATTAAGTTTAGATCAGTTTGTCAGTGCTATTCAGACTTGAGTCGGGTTAGGTGGCCCGGCACTACTATATCGGCGGCTCTCTCGCTGGCCTAAGTTCTATCCTTAGTCCTTCCTTATTGAATCTCTTCAAGTGTTTTAATATTTCGTTTCCATGGCTGTTTGGATGTTTCAGCTGATTATCCTGACTGTGTATTATAACTATCATCATTTTTCACGAGAAAACTCTTTAACAAAAAACTGTTTAAGTTTGGTTGTTTATCTTAATTCTCAATTAGATCTAAAAATTAGAAAATCTTCATTTGCCATTTGCAATATTTCAGCATTTATGGATAACAAAAAGATCAGATTCTCCCCGTAGAGGTCAATATGAATATGGACGACGAGAAAAAATTGAAAATTACACGATCGCAGCTTTTAGACGATGCCAGGAAACTCTCCAGAGTGCAAATGGTTTCTGATAGAATCTACAGAAACCATCTCAAGACACGATTCTTCAACCTACAAGAACAACGAAAACTGACAAATACAATTGACGAACTTGAAAAGCAAGAAAAAGATTCATGGCGCGAGCTGAATCACAGAAAGTTAGGTTTGGAGCGGAGAGCCAATAAACTTGCCCAGAAGAAAGCAATTAATCAGGTAGCAGCAAGTCCCTTGATCACACTTCGCTCCGCAGGACGGGCAGCTCCTCCCAAACACAACGGTCAAGGCCTTCAACCTAGGCAGGGGGGTAGGAGGGAGGGCAGGACTCAGCTTGCTGCCCCAAAGATTTGGGGTCAGGAGAGACGTCCGTCGTTCTCTTCTCTCATGAACCCTTATATGACAGATCCTACGGAATATGGGAGTAAACTCGGATACGCCCAACACCTCACCAAAAAAGGGTATAGGAAGTCAAGTACACTGGGCTCCAACCTTGAGCTGGAAGATCTGCAGCAGTACTATTACAATCAACCTCAGTTCAGCAAGAGCCAAGCTGTGATATTTCGGGGTCTAAAACAGAGCGCAAGAGGGCTAATAAAGATGGGGGTGATACAGTCAGATGCACGTTATAGTCGGAGAATTAGCGGTCTTCCTATTCCACCAACAATCAAGGAAGATCAGGCCAGATATATCAGGACACCTGGTCAGATTGATGAGGATCCTTTGGAGGAAGAAATGTCTTGGTTACCCACAGTTACCTACGAACATTCAGTCAGCTATCCGGGTGAAAGAAGACGAAGTTCGATAAGTTCAGACCCTAATTTTTTGAGAACAGGTGGCCCGAACAGATTGGCACACAGGCGTGGTTCTAGAAGTTTAGGAGAATTGGAAATGAAAAAATTTCTCCCCTTCGCTGGGAGGTGTCCAAGCCCGGTTTTCGGTCTAGACAGCGACTTTTCCGACAAACTATCTCTCTTTAATCAGCGGATGGACCAGTTACAACAGCGACATAATATGGAAGTTTTATTAGATCCCCTGCCAGACGATCACACGGCACCACCCCCACGTGATTCCCTCGACAGACACGGTTCTGTTTCCATGGAGACGTCACGTGGGGAGGATGAAAAGTTGCCGGTAGCGTTGGCAGGAAGGGGAGATCCAGTGAGGATGAGCGTGGTGGACAGATTTGACCTGAGCAAGTGGCGGAGAGACATGGCCGTGCAGGACACCCTACCGGTCATCAAGTCTTGTAAGTACATCAGAAACCCAAGCAGAGAGCGGTACGACCCGACTAGCAATCAGTACTATGTTATAGACGAAGAGGGAGGTCTGGAGGAGGACGTCCCTGCTCCCTTACCTACGATACCCGGGGCTAGACTTTACAATGTGGTCCAGGAAGCAATGAAATATAGCAGGGAAGTCGATAAGATATAACTTTGTCAAAACAGCAGAAATATCAGGATGGATAAACTTATCTTCAAAGGGAGTAACACGCAGAAAAACCAAAGAATACCCCACCGGAGGTTGGTGAGGTACTGCGGTATTCGATTTCGAGGTTTATTTGTGGCGCTAGATCAATACAATGACTTGGTGTCTTGGTAATTGCCTTGCAGGGAAGAATATTTCCAGACATTTGAGTATAAGGAAATTAAATAATAAAAATGGATGAAATTTCCATTAATTCTTACTTTTAGTGGTTAAATGACAGTTATTGCAACTCTGCAAGTTATACGATCGCGGATAGTAGAACCGAATGCTTCACAGGAAAATAAGAGAAAAGCATGTAAAATTAGCAGATTTCCCCTGAATGATAGTTCATTGTCAAGCCAAACACAACTACATTATATAAAACCGTTTACTTAAGTCAAAAGCAGCTGTTTCAATATATCGCGACTGGATGTTTTTGGTTTTCCAGACTAATTTATACAACACTTCTCAGTTTACGCACATTGTACAATTTCGAATTCTGTTTTTAATGAGTGCACAGCGCTCCGGATTTGCAATGACTCTGATTAATTTCATTTTTATTTTAGATGTACTATTTGGATTTCTTGTAGAACAAGCTAGAAATTAAACATAGATCATGATCGCAAAAATATAGAACTTAAAAATCCTTCAGAAAGAACTATGAGAAGGACCACATTGAGGCCAGCTATTATGTGGGGTTTTTGTCATTTTGATTATCTACTGACCTGAGTCTTTAAGAATCATTTAACATCAAAATTGCAAATACCCTATTGAACTTAGAAATTTAGAGCATTAGACGAAAGGCATGCGAACCTTGAAACACCGGTTTATTTTCTTTAATAATTCGCAAAACTTCACAGAACAAAATTCGACATGAAATCAAAATTTTACGACTCGTCTTTTTCGCATGTCCTTTGAAGGTCAATCTTAACACAACGACGATATAACCTTAGTGCCGTGTCTTCGCCTCATTCCTTTGTGAGTCACCACTCACCACCCATCCCAATTCCGATAATTTACAGGTTCATTCATTTCCTACACAGTTTCTGCTTTGAATTGAAGTCCGAATAACTCCGATTACAAGGTCTCGGCAAAATTACCGCGATTCACTTGAGTCTTGTCATTACGTTGTTCTCTGTATCGTGTTGCAGATTTAATATAAGCTTGCGGCCGTGGGGTCCGTAATAATTATGCATGATTTAGTATATTTTGTGTAGTACATCATGTGTAACCGTGCTCGCCGCACTGACTCTCTACAGTTGTGCTTGCCGTTGGTGTCTGTTGACCTTTTCATGCTCAACTACACTTTCTAATGGTAATCCGAGTAAATTTTAGTGATCACATTTCAGGGGTTTCTAGGGGAAAACTTTGACATATTTCGTTTCGTTTTTTATTGTTATGATCATTTTATTTTGTTGCTTTATTTCTTTTTTTGCTATATTTCTTTGGATTAGATATATTTGACAAGAATATACAGCCACAAACTAACCAGTTATCAGGTGCCCTGTGATTTTTACTGCGAATTAGAAGCGTTCTAAGAATTATAAGCTGAAATGAGGGTTTCCAGATTGTGAAATAGCCTAATTTTATCAGATTTGAACTAAGAAGAACTATTAACTAGAAAGAAAACATGCATCAGCCAAATCAAATCTTTTGGAACTTTAAACAGTTCTTTGAAACCGGTGTTCATTCAAGACGTCAGATCCACGGCTATGATTACAAATTGTGATCTCAAAACATCTGGAGATAGAGCTAAGCTCATAATTGGGAATTATGGTGCAAAATATTCTGGTGAGGCTCAAGACAAGCCTAGCCATTCAACTCTATTCCAGTCTTTCGACATCATTTAGTGTACAGTTCGTGAAGCACCAGCCCTCGCCCCCTCATAGTAAAATTACTTGCTCTGCCGCTTTAATAAGTCCATATCTGATTTCGCCTGATATGGCACAAATTAATTGGATTTGGTAAATTGCTGTCAATGACAGCCTCCTAAGTCCTGAGCTTTGTGACTGAAGCGAGTCGTCTGAATTTGAATTCAAGTTCAATATGACCATGAAAACAATAACTCGAATATGCAAGTTAATCAAACTATACGGCTTAGCAGCGAAATTAAAGTTTCATATCAAATTCAGGTTCTTCTTCTCCGTTATCACTTCTCCGTAATCTCCTCTGGAAATTCGGAATGCGAAGTTACAGTTAAATATGTTTAATGTAAAATGAAGAACTTAGAATCGGCCGCTCTCAGTTTTGTTGATTTCTAACAATTAATAATAATCATCACGACAGATGAAAGATGAAAGATGAAGTTCCGCTCCAGCCTAACGAGTACCCTACTGACAGTATTGGTTTTAGTAGAACTACTCTTTGCCAAATCTGACATTTCCCCGATAACATCAGACCTCACAACAACCACAACAACTGCCCCAACAACCACTGCCCCAGCCTCCACAACAGCTTCAGCAGCACGAAAAACAGGCGCGCCTGCACGTGCAAAAACAGGGATTTCTAGACGTGCAGTTTCCTACCCAGACTGTAACGACGATACTACTTACCTGTACTACAGCAAGTCCTCGCAGTACAAGACCCTCGAAAATGACGTGTCCTGGGACTGGGATAATAGTAAGAGCTGCAATCTGACCCACATCCTGATCCCCCCTGAGCCTGCCTCCTGCGGGGATTGTGACTTCGAGCTGATTGGCGGAGCTTGGTATCGGTTTCCGGTCGGATCTCTCGGGCAGATCATAGCTTTCCCTGATGGTCGGACATGCCCGGACGTAGGGCACTGTAATGGTTACGGTCAGATATCTCTCATACCGAGCAGTCTGTCGCCTGCACACCCTTCAGCAAAGTACTTCGGGGTCCTTATCTCCAATAATCCAAACCTTCATCAGCACAGCTGTTTTGTCGGGAACCTAGAAGACCCCGCAGAGATGGTGGAAGCCTTTCAGTGCCCAACTTTTACCCTGTTTCAGTTCCCTAAGAAATCGTGGGACTTGTTAGAACCTGATAAGTTCTGCAGACTTGATGTAAATGGGACGACAGTGCCTGTACCGAGTAGTATTTGCCTGGGAGACAAAATGCAAGTTATTCAGGGTGACAGAAAGTACTTTACAGAGGAGGACGTGGTGTACTGCAGCAATACTCAATCTCCCTCTCCCCCAGCATCTATAACATGGACTAATCAAGATAACCAGGACATAACATCACTGGCTATCAAGAACGAAACACTTAGTAGTCTGTTCTCAGAGGTCTACAGTGTGAACTCCTCCTCCTTCACTTCTGTTACTTGTCAGGTGGACGACAAGTCTCACACTTTCTACCGGGTCTCTATCCAGACAGAAAACGTGACAGGCAATGCTGATAAAGAAGTTACTGCAAACTGTTATCTTACGATAGATAAGTTCTCTTCTGAAGACGAGGAAGACATATACTTCATCAAGTATCTAAATGATTCTGAAGTGCACTATACAACCACAAATATATCTACTACAGGTGATAAGATATTGATAACAAAAGAAGAATCTGGAACTTACAGGGCCACACTTGTGCTAAGAAACACTTCAGTTCCTGAAAATGTAAAAACCTGGACAGAAGACTGGAGTTGTGGACTTCGAGACCCGGTAACAGGGATCTACACCACTGTTCCCTACACCCTTACCCTCACAAGGCAATGCAAGCCAGGGACAGGATTTCCTACTTCATACTCATTGGATTGTTTAAAGTGTGAAGCCAACACATTTTCACACGAAAGTATATGTCAGGATTGTCCAGAGGGAGAGATATCCGAGGCCGGATCTGAAAAGTGTCGGGCGGAGCGAGATTGGGGGAAAGCTGTGTACTATGTGTTTGCAGGGGTGGGAGCAGCTTTCCTTATCATAATAGCTCTAGCTGTCCTGGCTATCTTTTACAACAGACGACGAAGTGCAAAAGGGAAAAACGACGTGGTGATTTCGAACCCAGGTAATAAAAACAGTGTCAAGATGTCTCGAACGGCTGTATGAGAGGTGCTAAATGTGAACAAAAGGAAATGTCGTAGAGCTGCCAGATTGCAATAGCAAGATTTGTTTATTTGAATAACTAATAGCAGATGCTATGGTTCAATATCAGAAACACTAGTTAAACTTTGCCGAATAAGCCAAGTGAACCAATTTGTAAAGATTTGAAAAAAAATTGTCGTTGAATCCACAAGGCTTGATAAAATTGACATAGATGTAAAATACGACCGTCAGACTTGAGCTGTAAAACGATTGAAAAGTGCAAAACAGAGTTCTCGATCCATTGAAATTGTATTGCAAGTGATCAAGTGAAAGTGTATTTTATTTGTATTGTAAACAGACTTCAAATCTCTAACCCACTGTTTGTCCAAATCTTATCCAAAAATCTTCATAATCAAGAAATGTACAATTATCACTGTCCCAAAATACTCTTGACTTATAAACCGCTTCATTGTGAACCTGTCTGTTAGTGATGCCATATTGTCCGTTACCCGTACTTGGCATCTTTAGAGACGTTAGATGTTTGGGGCAGTGAATGGCACAGCAAAATCTTATATCGAATTGTACCTTACCTTACTACACACTACTTTTGGGAACTCGAGTTTGGTTTTCTTAACATTTTTTAGCAAAATTTATTGATTTACTTTTAAACTCGTATTTCAGTCTCACTGCAAACCTTGTGTACACCCCGGCGCCGCCCCTAAGAGAACTCGAAGTTTGCTCTTGTTACGTCAATTGCAACACTTTTACCGCTTATCTCAGGTAGAAAACCATGACACTACTAGTGCTGAAAGTTTCAACTTTAACTTTCACCCCCAACTCTGTGCCAGCTAAGTGGAAAATATTATGAAATCCAACGTGCGCCCTTGTCATGTGAATTGAGCCGTCAATAAAATTATGATAAAGCAAATTTTACTTTATTTGAATAAAGTTTCTGGTAGTACGATTTCACTCATGCAAGGTAACGAAAGCAAAGTGGATGTGAGCTTTGAAAGTATTGTGAAATACTTAAATATTTAAATCAAAGGACATGATATGACGTTGCAGATCTGTTTTTTCTGATTTCGGCAACTTATCTAACAGTAACACTCAAACCGCGTTTGTTTATCATCAGCTGTTTAGTGCTTAAAACAACTGGCAAACCTAATAGACAATCTAGATGCAAATATGTCGGTTAGGGGCAGTTACTAAGAATCAAATTTAGAAACTGCAAAGCCACCTCCTGCGAGCTGTACTTTCTGCCCCTTGGCTCACAACTGGAGGTATTAAGCGGGCGATGCGCGCCTAGAAAATTCAT
>JH152707.1:1907-18092 GCA_000226015.1 Mnemiopsis leidyi | reverse complement strand
ATCTTGCTTATGTTCCTGGAACACCATCTTTTCATTATGGACCACCATCTCATTTTGGACCACCTGCTGCACTACCATCCGATTTACAATCTCCATTTAATTTTGGTCCACCTGCCGAACCTGCTGCACCATCATCTGATTTCGGACCACAATCCAATTTTGGGCCACCAGCTGCACTACCATCTGATTTTGGACCACCTGCTATGCCGCCATCTGATTTTAGACCACCATCTGATGTTAGACCACCTGCTGCATTACCAACAGGTTTTGGACCACCTGCCGCACCTCCATCTGATTTTGGACCACCTGCTATGCCGCCATCTGATTTTGGACCACTTTCTGATTTTGGACCACCTGATTTGCCCCCATCTGATTTTGGACCACCTTCTGATTTTGGACCACCTACTGCACTACTACTTGATATCGCACCAACTGCCGGATCCCGCAGTAAAATCAACCAACCTAGTTTTGCAAAAAAGAGTTCAAGTGCCAAACATAACATGAGTCGAATAGTTGCCCCAAATTTAGAAGAAATTGATATTCCCAATGTGCATTGCATATTTGGAAAAGGGCTCGGTTATCGAGGGTACACAAACAAAACTATTAGAGGTAAAATTTGTGAGATGTGGAACGAAGAATATCCCCAATATCAGGGTCACAATTATTGTCGGAACCCGGGCGGTCATGAAGAACCCTGGTGTTTAACTAAGAATCCCGAGCTTGGGTTTCAAAAGTGCAGCATTCCACAGTGTGTTTCATCTGAAAGTCTGGAACGTGATCTGGTTGACCATCATGGTCTAACCTACAAGGGCGGAGCTTCCACAGGGATAAGTGGCAGACCCTGTGTGAACACTTTTAAAAAGTATGTCTCATTGCTGAATTGTCTCGAGCATGGTGGATCGACTTATGCGGGTACAATAAGCACAGCATCATCAGGGAGGAGATGTAAAAACTGGAGTTTGGGTGATTCAAAACGGTCCCTCAAGTACGGAGAGCTGTTTGGTCCGGATGTCCGGAACTTCTGTCGTAATCCGGATAACTCCCGGAAACCCTGGTGTTTTGTAGGAAAGGACGGTACAGCTAGAGAGGAATGCGACATTCCCGTCTGTACTCCCGATAATTTTAAGATGATGCAGGTTAGCCGCAAGAACATCTGCTCTAGGTTTGTTCACGACGATAGGGAGGTTCCTTGGTGCTATGTTGATGTGGGTGTGCCTGAACCTTGTCTCTTTCCGAAACTTTGAACAATGTGACAGTAAGAATCGAACCAACTTTGGTTAACTTTAGATTAATTGTTTAGCAGCATTTTGAAGTTATTATGAACAATGAATACAAATGGTTAGTGATGCACAAAAATATGTTAAATTGCACAAATTTCAGTGTCAATATTAATTGTCAATTTTAATAAAAAATCATTGAAATCAAGGCGAAATTTTGAACAGAACTTAAATTCTCTATCAAACTAAGCAAATTAGAACTTATTGATATCGTATGTAAATTTTAATTCAATCACAGTTTACAACGATGTGGACCTTTCAAAACGTTTTGGAATTTTCGTCCAAATTTACAGTTCCTAACGACAGAGGACTAACACTCTCCAGGTTAACGCGTGTCACTATCTTCAGTTACACGTGTCACTATCTTCAGTTGCACGTGTCAGTCTCGTGGTAGAATTTGAAGTGCGAAATAAATCTGTCTGTCACTGTTGCTCCTTCAAAATCTCCTGCGAATGCGTGATTTTAATTAAAAAGGAAAAACAATTTTTTAAGACTTTTTTCAGGCTGTATGCATACATAAACTTGATTAAACCCATAAAATCATATTGTGAAAAACTAAAACAACAAAAGAAACGAAAAAGTTCAAAAGATCGTCAAGCTTACCGAGTACGTCCCAGGACTCTTTAAGCTGCTCAACCATTTCCGCAGTAACAGTTCTGTTGAAATACTTGTCATTCTTCAGAAGATCCCACCGACTGAAAGTTTCCTCCTCACACTCACATTCCTCTGTACTGTTCGACTCTTCTTCAACATCAGGGTAACACCCGACATCGATTTCAGTGACATTTCCAGATTTTTCTTCAAGCAGGAGATCCTCCCATTTCAGAAACCGGCTACGTCCATATCCCTCCTCGATATCAGAACACAGACCAGCGTCAGCCATGGCTTTTACTTGAGAAGCATCCAGTTCTTCGTCAAACAAGTTAGCTTTAAATAAGTCTCCTCCAAAGGGATAATTTAAATCTCCCCCATGCGAGTTAAACTCATTACCTAACACCACGTACCCCTCCACAACTACTTTTCTACCAGACGGTGTAGTGACTGATCCCAGGAGTTGTCCGTTATAGTAAACTTTAGCTGTAAGTGTAGAGAAACTCCACGTGTAACACCAATGTGCCCACACACCCAGCTCAACTGTAACCTTGCTACTCATGTCAGCAGGAGTGGACAATGTTAAGAAGTAGCCATCGTCTGCGGGGCGAATCTCTTCACGACTGCTAGATGTTGAATAAGCAAACCAATACTTATAATGACCGGCCTGTCTTTTCTTTAACCAGCCACACAGGGTGTAAGATTCTTCCAGTGGGTCCATCCTGGTTTTAAAGAGGACATAATCCTGGTTTGTAGCTCCAAATTGTAACCCGTTGTACCGTCTATCCACTAGACGTTGAACTTCTTCAGAGAGAGACTCCATAGTGAGAACTCCGAGCAGGAACAGCAGAGATAATATCTGCATCATCTTTGTCAGCTAATCTTGGGAGAGCGCCTCTTTGTCAGAGAACGGATCTTTGTCAGAGAGCGGATGTTTGTCAGAAAGAGAAAGATAGAGAAGTGGCACTTTCTTCAGATTCTCTGTCTTATAAATCTTGGTACCTGCCCAAGTAGACAATTCAGGCTGTAAATTTAATTATCGCCATCCCTTTTAAACTCCACAGAGCATTATAATCTCTCCTAGGTAACCTTAGCACCGACCGTTAAACCTTATCCACATATGTACTTATTTTCCTAAATAACCTGAGTTACTTAGCATTGTCCAAAGTTCGGAAAAATATAACACCGGCCAACCCCCTAGTCCGTTTAGGTCACGGGTTAAAAGCGGAATTCAAAAACAAAAATTGCCCTGTTTGTTTTGATTCTATGGAAACCAGGAATCTCTTAACTGTAAGATCTGCAAATCATGATAGATAACCTCATTTCCTTCTATTTGAAGTATCTAACCTTACTGAAGTGCCACTGATCATCTATTCTGAAATCTACCGGATAAAAATAGGGTAAATGTTATGTATTATTAGTCAACAAGCATTCGCTTAAGAATTATGAATAAGAATTAACGGTTATAAATCAAATACAAATCATGGTAGTTTTTTCTTTAACGAAGAAGTGTGGACAGCAAGGTAGGATTTTTTGTTGTTCAATTACACGTGTCACTCTAGTGGTAAGATTTAAATTTAATCAAAGACTAATACCCCCTATTTGAGTTATGAAACGAGGAATAGAGGAATCTTCACGTCTAGATCTTTAGAAAAGGTTTATAACGTAGATATGTCGAGTTCCCTTTTTTGGGTATTATTAAGCGTTGTGTAGGAGACGCTTAAAAATTAGTCTGAACTCTTTGCAATCTAATAATTTTCAGGTAATTTATTTGTAGTGTTGTAAAGCTCAATCGCTGTTGGCATGGAAGTTTGATGGGGTATAACTAAATTAGTCATAGACGGTCCAAAATCCGTCGGTTTGCCGGATTCCGCTGTTCAATTTGACAACGAACACCTGAATAGTACAGACGAAATAACTAGTGACATTACGTTCCTGTGTATAAAACAGCCGCCAGCCGCGTGCACACGTAATCGTCTTTAATACATGATAAGTTTGATAAAGGAGCACGTACGAACGTGCTGACTTGTACACGACAGAAAGCTGCACTTTCCAAGGACCCCCTCCGGCCTCCATCGATAACCCTTGCATGATCTTATTTTATGAAGAAACAATTTCCAGTTACATATAACTAAAAAGTAAACATTAAACAACCGCTCCGACGGTAAGGATTGCCGTCGTCCTGCCCTAGATTCCAGAACATCGTGCCCAAGAACATTTTGACCCACAGATTTTGTCCCAGTGACCCTAACCCCAACCCAAACGAATTTTTCTGTCGTGGAGCATTACGTCACTGGAGCAAAATCTCTGTGAATTTCGCACACGTCTTAACTCTTAGCTAAAATCAATAAAATTGTTAATCAAAATTGGACTGTACTAAAAAATTGGACATAACCTATCCAAAATTGGACGACACTTTAAATTAGATAATACTCAAATTTAAACAGTACTCGAAATAGGTTAATAATCAAATTGTAATAGTACGTACTCAAAATTTGATAGTGCAACTCAAAATAAGGCAGCCCTCAAAATTGAACGATACTCTACAGTAGAAATTCTATCAATAGGGCAGAAAAAGTTAAAAAGTTAGAAGATACCTTGCAGCAGTTTTAGTGGCCTCCTCGTTCATGTGCAGATCGTAGAGCTGAAGATTCAGCAGTTTCATCGTCTGGGCACGCTCTGAGCGCGTCACCACCTGACGCAGGTCTTCCTTCAACACGTTAGTCCGGTCCTCCAAACTCTTCTTTGTCTCCACAAGAGTTTCTGTCAGCTTATCTCTTTGACTCTCAACCTGCGTTATCAGATTAAGAGCCGGACATTCCCACACCTTAGGGGTCGTTCACATATGACGTCATCACCTAGGGGGGGGAGGGGGGGTTTCCGAAATGATGATGATTGATGACGAGGGGGGGAGGGGGGTTTGTCCAATAATGATGTCATCAACAATTTTTAGGATTTTTTTGAAAATTTTTGATATCTTTTGAAAATTTTTATCAGAATTTCACAAAATCAGAAGGAAAATTTTCAAGTAAAAATTCTGATTCAGAAATCTGGTGAAAAACAGTCTATTCACTGACATAATATTAAAAAATGTCAAAAATGACTGCAAATTAAAGGACCAAAAATCAAGTTTCTTGACATGAAGTAGGGGGGGGGGGTTCCGACTGTGATGATGTCATTATGTTAATTTACCTCTGAAATTTAGGGGGGTTTTGTCATGATGATGAATGATGACGGAGGGGGGGGAGGGGGTAAAAATTACCGAAAATTTGCTGACGTCATATGTGAACGACCCCTTATTCGAACCATAATCTGATACCATTTTAGAACAAACCTTAATACACGAATATGCTCTTCGCATTGGTGATAGTTCTGAAATGCACTAGATACAAGTATAACTGAAATAAGTGCGAGGTAGTATCGTATCTACGCGTATCTCTACAGAAACTCGATCAAGCAGTATCACCTCCAGAGCAATGTTGGATCCCAGCTGGTGATGTGAAAGGTAGGTCGTTATCAGCTCAGACAACTGGCTTGTCAGAAATATGTCACGTTTATCTGAGAACGTCTTGAGTTGTAGAACGTACCTGAGGTTTGGGGGTTGTCTCGTTTCGATGTTGTTTTATGATATCGTGTTCGAACACCATGCAAGTAGTTTTAGATAGTTTTCATGGATATTATCTAATAATGATCATGGTATATCTTAAAATTTATCTTATAACATATTTTTACTGGTAACAAGTTACTCCAGAAGTAAAAAGTAATTATCAAGTACACTAGCTCAGTAAATGCCTGAGATGAGGCTTAACATTTACTTTCATAGCTAAACTTCAAATATACGAGAATATTCATGTGCTTATAGTGTTTTCACGACCACATAATGACATGATTATCCAGGCAATAAGCATGAAACAAGTACAGTACTTACTTAAAACTGTTCCGGGAAACAGACTCTCATCAGACATCTTGGTTTTATTCTTACATGTTCATATAGTATTGTATTGTAAGGTAGTTAGTAGTTACTTAAAGTTCTAATAGGCTTCGATCACGTAACCGCAAGACTTTTCTACATTTCCCACTCTTTGTTTATTGACAATGAATAATTATAATTTACAGAGTTCGTTAATAGCAAGTATTGCGGGCGCTTTCATTGTGTCAGGCGACTGCTGAATTTCCCGTATCATGCCGTCGTCTATTTTCTATCAAATTTTTAAAATTAAATTCACGGAATGAAAAATAAAAATACGCAACCACTAGACGTAATTTCGGTTAATGTTCATTGCACGTGTAAATACAGACGCACGTTTAATGCAGCCGTTTGACGCATAATTAAAAGAGTCCACGCTTGACGCTGCACGCGCAGGTTTGAACACAATCGCACGTTCTTCTTATTGTTTTTTCAAATATCTTGAGTCTGCATGAAGTCATCGTTATTATATTGTATGTGCTACCTCTATAATTCATTCATACTGCGTTGTGTTTATACTAATTTGGCGTTTCGTTAATTTGTCGTCAAATAGATTTGTTATATAAATAGATTAACATCGTGTTAGTTGTTACATTCATCTCTCAATCTTTCATCTGTCGAAAGTCGTTCGACAAATTACCCAATAAAACTTAAGATTAAAATAATTTTGATCGTTTTTCTTATGTGATTGTACATTATACATATTGTTGTAGTTTTTGCATGGCAATTATGAATACATTTCATAATTTGAAGTACATTCTGCAGCTTGAGGCAGTTATAACTTATAATCGTATTCGTATACATGATTCGTATACATACAGACGCTTTTTGAGCTAATATTTCACAATATCCCGATTTCCGCTGTCGATCGCCAACCCTTGTTTTGTACTTTTTGTGCACGTGCACAATACGTATCAAAACAATCTTGCCGTTTGGGCTCTTAGGGCCCGAATGGCAAGATGCGGGAAAAAATGAAAGAAGGGTTTGTTAGTTTTATTGTTTACACTCCTGTTTCCAAATAACAGTAGCGGAAAACAGCGATCTAACGTACTTTACTAGAAGTCTTTACTAGAAGTCTTTACTAGATGACATCAACTTGAAGGGACGACTCTCTACGCGAAGTGTGAACTAGTACAATTAGAATCAGTCATTAAGTAGCCAGGTGTGAAAAATGGCAAATCCGCAGAATTTCAAAATATATTTCGGTTTTCTTTTCGCTTAATTTACTGTTTGCTTTAAGCTCCGTACTGTGTGTTGTAAATGGGATCAGACGTGATCCTTTATAATGCGTTAATTAGAAGTGTTGATCATCGTTCACGGTTAATGTGCATTGTGCGTAAATATTCAATAATAATATTCAATCTTAAACCTATGACCTGTGATATACAAAGTGTGCACAAGTTGATATTTGAGCACCCCTAGAATAGATTATTAGTCCTGCAGTCTATTGTGAACTTCATTTCGCCGGTTCAAGCCGACTAATCTTGATGAAAAAACTGTGCTTGTTTTTATGATTAATCGTAAATTTTAGAGACCGTCTGAGAACCTAGCTTGCTTTAATATCCCAAAAGTTGATATTTTCGTTTAGTTCGTCACTTTACCATTTTTTAGAACTTTATCTATCAAGTGATTCTAGAGATTCGTTTAAAAAAAGCCTGCCTGGGTTTTGAAGTGTTATCCGAAATTCCGATTTTGGAAACTTGTACTGGGATATTATCGTGACAATCCTCCATTGTTTGCATTGATTAGATTATAGATAACAATGAATTTTTTTAAAATAAATACAGTGGTACATTACCAGCCTCCACCGTGGAGCTACCCAAAGAGGTTGGATTCGGAGGGAATACTTTCTACCAAAAGATGTATATTAATTACCACATTAGAAATTGGAACTTACGACTTTACAGGGCCTAATTTAGTAATTAAATCTAGTGGGTGACATTACCCTGTTTTCATGGTTCGTGGCCAGTGAATACCGGTACCTTGGACTCAGGAACACCTGTTAGTCGATGTGTTACACCACGTGGGGGAGCGCTACAAACTTTCCCAGTAACTGCACACTGTCACGTGTTTCACACGTGACTTTAATTGAATAGGTGAGTGGAGATCTCTACTGCAGGCATTTACGAAATTCGGCCACCTGATTTTCTTTTGTTCACGACTGATCTCGGACGATCACGAAAACAATCAAAATATTACTAGGTTGATGACATTGGCAATATGTTATGAATCTGGGGCACGGTATTGTTATCAAAGTCAATGTTCAATTGCGTCCAATTCATACATTTCATATATACATTTCTGCATACTATTGAGCATCCCGCTTCTATAGCTCAATATAGTTATCATATCGGCACAAATAGCAGGCTCGTAGTATTTGTTCGTTAGTTTTGTGAAACGCCCAAATACGAATTGTCGCTGCTAAACAATGGAATATTAAGGCTGTGCTTTGAAGCTCAAACAATAGCATAGAATAGAGAACCCGCCGTAAGCCAATTGATAAATGTGCCAGGTGCCAAAGATTCGACAATTGAAACAGTTTCTCGACTCTTGTTTCATTGAATTTAATTAAACTTGCACCCATTATTCATCAAAAATATACCAACGATAGCAATTTTCCTCTCCAATTCTGTAATCGCCTGATATTATAGCCTAAAAATGCTGATTGCTGCCTACATATTTTGTTTTGTGCGCAAATTGTTTCTGCCTTAAAAAGCAGTTTTTACATTACAATATGATAACATGCCATTTGATATCTTCCTTCTGTTTTCATGTTTTTATTGTTATTAAGGCTTTCAAGAGAAAATTTATCGTTATTATTCATAAACCGCAACGAGGGTTGCGACATAAATTTAGAAATTTGCGATTGAAGAATAACAGTATTGCTGTAGCCTGTAATTACTTCAATTGAAAAAGAAACTAGAAATTATTTATACCAAGGTCTTTCTAATTAATTTGCACACTTACTTCATCACTTTCAAGTTTTCACTAATATTTTTAGGTTGAAAACCAATAATTTTAACAATTGTTGATTTCAGAATGTCACTAAAGATAACTTTGAAAATGTTTTGACAACCTCAACACTTGTTGTTACTCTTCTCTATCTGTTCAGTCTGTTAGAGGGTTCAATATAACGCCATAATACTCTCGTACCGGTTACCCTGAGGGCCTTGCTTGATAACGCACGAACGAAGTGAGGGCGTTTGCAAGGCCCGATAGAGTGCGAGAGTATTATCTGTTATAATGTCAGACGCTAATTAGTCTAAACTGTCTGGAAATCTCTGGTTAATACACGCGTGTACATTCCAGACTTAGCCTGACGCGTATTGTCATTTCTAAAATTGTTCCCACGCTGTTCCTAAACCGGTTTTGATAAAACTCCCTGGGACAAATTTAACAATATCAATTATGTGCCTCATGCCACATTATCACATATAACGTCCCGGAGGGCATTATAATTGAAATATGGATACCAACTACCAAGGACGATATCAAAGTAGCTGGATGATATTTCTATCATTGACCTGTTAAGAAATCAAGAAATTTTCTATTAAACATAAAAATTTTTAAACTTTCAAACTGAGTTGTACCTTGCTGCTAGTCTTGTCATATTGTAGTTAGCGTTGAACAGGGTTGTTGAGGAGGCGTGTAGACGCGCAACATCCTCCTGCTTGCATTCCGCATACTCGGCGCTGCACATCTGATGTTCTTTTACTGCAGTGTGATACTGCTGCTTCCTTAACTCGACCTTCCTGAACAGTTTGATGTAAAACGAGAGCCAGGTTTGAAGGGAATCAGGAGAAGATGATGGTTTTCACCTTTTTTGGGTAGTACAATTAGTATTAGGGAAGTGTAGTATTAGGGAACTATAAAGGTTGTGTGTGGATTGTGATCTGATAAATCGTTACAGGACAAATATTTCAATAAACATTATATTTGTCCTATTTCTATTAAGTATGAAACCTCAGATAATATGATTGGATATTTTCAGCTAGCTGTCAATGATACATGAAAATTGAGGGAGAAAAACAAGATTAAGACAATGATATTGGCGATCTTAGTTACAGTGTGTATTCTGACAAACAGTGCTGACTGTTTCTTCACTCCTCTCCCATCTTCTGTTGGTAAACACAATATGAAGAATTTTTGTGATGCAAAACAACACGATATACTTTGAAAACAAACTTTACTTTGATTCTATGACTTCAAGTAGACCCGAAAAAATTAGTTTGACAATTCTGTATTCAGCACATATCATGATTACGTTCAGAAGACGCAAACTAACGACACGAGATCTTAATATTGTAATTTCAGTTGACTGCTCAGTACAGGAGGTTGGAAGGTTTCTAAAGATGGTCTGTAGACACCAAGAATACAATACGACAGTGTACCAGTGCCCCAACGTCAACAGTTCCAACATCCAATATTACCAGGTAACCAATAGCAGTTCAACTGGGTATTGTCTGTTATAGTTGAGATAGACAATTGTACTGTGTGTGGTGGATTTAATGATTATGCCAGCTTAAATACTGCAGTATTATATCTCTTGTACACATTGTTCTCCTAATAAGGTCATGAATTGGACAAACTTTATGTATGGTTACGAGAGTAAAAACATCACGTGTTCTGAAGCTCACAATTTGTCATGGCGTTGGAAAATTACTGGCTAGTCATGAATTGTACAGTAAACAAAATCAAATCTTTGTATACCGTATGGCTTCTTAGGCGAGAAAGTGCCAAGTGTGTCGGCACGTAAAAACAGATTATAAATTGAATCTATTGTTACAATAATGTCTACCAAAACAGGTGTTGGGACTCCTCGATTGCTACCGTCAGACATACATCGGAGCCTGTTCCAACGACCCAGGGTTCTACCAAACATGTGGTCACGTGCCAGAACACTGCCCGACATTCTTGGTCCAGGGGGAGGTCCCTGTTTGTGGGTACTACGTTTGTAAAAGTAGTCCCTTCTCGACCCGTGGAGGTTACCAGAACATGCAGCTCTACAACTGTAACGGTGTAGAGAACTGTGAGAACACCGAATATGATGAGGCACATTGCAGTGAGGACAGTTACAAGTGTTTCCAACAGAGTTTTCTTGATGTGCCCAGAGAGCGTGTCTGTGATGGAGTGTGTCATTGTAAGTCATGCGATGACGAGGCTATTTGTAATGGATACAGATATGGTATGTTCTATAAGGATCAGTTCAACCAATCTCGGTATCTACCTCCTAATCGAATATGTAATGGCAGGAACGAGATTCTGGATGGTTCCGATGAACTGAATTGCAAAGAAACTGGGCGATTTTGCAAGACTGAGATTAAAGACTTCAGCACGTTCTATGGCGATTCTAAAGTAAGAACAGGCTTTAGACCCCTGAGAAACGACTCAGTGTGCAGTGTTCCGAATGCTGACGAGGATGCCAGTGATGGGGACTGTGTAGACGGCTTTGACCAGATAAATTGTACAGACAAAACAATAGCACCTCTAAGATGTAAGATCAATGGCAGCGAATCAACCGTTTCAAAGTATGTCATTTGCAAAGGAAGAAGCCTTCACCTCTGTGATGGTGGTCTGGACTCTGCCTGTGTGTTTCCTGAGGGAGAATGTAGAGTTCACAAACATCAAGTGTGTGATGGAGTGCCTGATTGTCCAGAGGGCGGTGATGAAGCTCACAGACTCTGCAGAGGTCTCACCAATGTGTTTTGTACACGTAGATTTTCTAACACTAATACACGTTTGAAAATTCTTCTAGAATGGGTGGGAGACGGAGTGGAGGACTGTGATGATGGAATTGATGAGCTGGAAGAGCAGTGGAAAACATGCGGACAAGGAATGACAGCAAGATTTATCATGAACAATGAATCATGCAAGGAAGTATTATTGTGTCCTGATGAACAAAAGTTCATAACCCAAAAAGAGCTATGTGATCAGCAAGAAACCTGCAGTGGAGAAAGCTATATTTGTAATGCAGCACGTATGGGTGGTTTTAAACTTGGAACAAAATTTCAAAGAAAACCCACACATCCTTTTTGTCTGAAAGGCATGGAAAATTTTCTAACACTAAAAGGATATAATCAAACACTACAAGCACCGTGCCAGGAAAAGTTGTTAACGACACCTGAAATAGCCTTCGGTGTCAAAGAAAAATTAATCGTGCAGCCAAGCAGATATAAAACGAATTGCAGGTATGTATTTGGAGAAAGCTATGTTTACCATAGCTGCAGTGGGCACTGCTCAGAGGAAACTGCGTCTTGTGTTTTAACACGGAGTTTAAAGCATAACTCTTGCTACAATAAGAAGAATAGACTTTATACCTTATCTGGTGAGAAGAATCTAACCATTGCATTTAAAGGCAAAAACCAAGGAGAATATGACAATTCAGTATTTTCCTGCACGAATGGCAATTGCATTGATTATGACAAAGTTTGTAATCTGCAGAATGACTGTGGGGACCACTCAGATGAATCAGAATGTATAAACCACTTCAAATGTAATGGTACAGATGGTATTTCTGAGTATATACCACTATGGAGGGTCTGTGATGGGAATCTTGATTGTGTAGATTTCACAGATGAGTGTAACCCCACTTGCATTGGAAATAAAAAGATAATTGATGGGACATTCTTATCCGTCTTTTCATGGGTAATTGGTATTTTAGCATCAGTGTTTAACATCGGAACACTGTTTTCAATATCTTGTCAGTTCAATCGAACATCTTCAAATGTGAGAACAATAAACCTGATCCTGATTGTTATAATCATAGTTGGTGATCTTCTAATTGGACTATACCTCATTGGAATATCAGTAGCAAGTACCACATATGGGGACAACTATTGCATAAAACGTTTCGATTGGTTGACAAGCACTTCTTGTCAGTTACTTGGGGTGGTGAGTACAATTGGAGGACAACTATCCCTGTTTGCCATGACAATTCTCAGTATGGTCAGGATGGTTTGTGTAAAATCCACAGTTCCCAACTATACCTTTAACAGAACTGCAATTTTAGTTGGAGGAATGAGTGCAGGTTCCATTTTCTTGTTGCCCTTATTCATTTCAGTCATTCCCCTGATAAGCAACTTTGAAGACTTCTTTGTGAATGGCTGGGTATATCTAGATAGCATGCTTTTTATTGGAGCCCCGAACAAACAGAAATACATTTCAATTATAAGTGCATATTACCATGACAAAATAAAAAAACCAAAGCTTTATCAATTCTCCTGGCAACGCATAATACACCTCATAAGCGACATTTTTTCGAAGGATCACACTGGATTGAAGCAAAAACCGTTAAATTTTTATGGAAACCATGGAACTTGTCTTTTCAAATATTTTGTCACACCAAATGACCCTCAAAGTTTGTTTACATGGACCTTGCTAGGTGTAAATCTGTGTTGCTTCTTAATAATCTCTTACTGCTACATCTGGATATCCTGGAAATCCATGTCCTCAAGTTCAAAATTTAACTCTTCTACTTCGAAAAAGCAGGCTTCAAAGCAAAGAGTTTTGCAGCAAAAAATTGCACTGATGGTCATTACTGATTTTCTTTGTTGGGTTCCTTTTACAGTGGCAAGTATTCTGCATTACAGTGGAACAATAGATGCCACTGAGTGGTACCCCTACTTTTCATCAGTGATATTGCCACTGAACTCAGTCATTAATCCATTACTTTATGACAGCAACATAAGCTCCATCATTAGTAAACTATTCAGAAGAGAAAGCAGCCCTACAAGTAACAATACTGCTAAAATGAAAGTGACAATTAGGGACAGTTACAGAAGATCCAGCTTCAAGATGGTCGACCGGGGAATAGAACATCAAGATTCCTCAGCCAAAGCAGAGACGACTCTGAACACTGTTTGATTAACTCACAAAGCTGTAATATTTTACATTTTCAATGTTATAGAGAAAATCGTCAATAAATGATTTCATAAATAAATGATTTTCATAAATAAATGATTTCATTAAACATATTTTGTTTCATTAACAATAAGCAAGAAATAAAATGAATATATTTACTTGAAGTCTGTCTGCATAAAATCGATAAGAGGATCGATTAAGACCATTCTTATTTGTTCATTGTGTCTTTCTTTACTCTCTTCCCAGTGCTGCAATGCAGCACAGTACTTTTTCAAAGTATCCTTTAGTGGCATATTTGCAGCAATCATAAGTTGTTCAAACTGAAATGGTTTTTAATTAGGCTGAAAAGTAAGGCTACTTAACATATTTTATGAGTAAATTTCACATGCTGTCATCAGTCTAATAGGATATAAACACAAATGTGTTAGACCTCCAAGTTTATTAGACGACTTGTCTCAATGATCTGTTTAGTCTGTGCCTCTCTTTGAACCATTAAAGACAAAAGTCTGTTAAGTCGAGTTTCTTGACCAGCAATTTCATTCTGAAAAATTTTTTTTACTATCATTAATTGTTTCTGTTTTTAGATTAAGGTCATAGTTAATCAAAAGATGGGACGACAACGAAATTAGTTGGGTCAGATTATTTCAATCAAAAAGATATGAAATCAATAAGATATTAAAAGCAACAAAATACAAATTCATAGTTCAACATCTATAACAAATATTTCTATAAATTTGTTTTTACTGTGAATTTTTTTGTATCAAATAATCTAAAGCACCATCAATCATAAAAGGTGACCCAAGAGGTTAAGTATATTGTCGAAAGCAGATACTAGAGTTACAAATCCTGAAATGTTTTGGACCATTTTAAACTCACCTCCACTCTGAGCAAGGTATTCTTGAAAGCAGGAGAATGCTCAACTGTTTCTTCAAAAGAAAGACCCATATTAAGAATGCATAATCTGATGGAGAAACAAAGTAAATACTATGGCACTTTGGACATTATAATTTTGGGGGTGGGCAAGGGGTGAAGCAACCATATTCTTTGCAACATTTTAGCTACAACATCTATTATAAAAGGACAGCAAATTGTTGGTGACAATGTACCACTTTGAATGCAAAGGAGAAAATTTTATAATGAATTTTTCACCTCGATTTTATACCAACAATAACATCTGCAGCCTGACACTTGATGGACCCAGTGACAGAAAGTTGAGAATTTAGGAATGGCATTCCCAGTCAAAATTGAAGTAGTTTAAGCACTTTAAGTAAGTTCAAGTAGCCAAAGAAAGCCTAATCAGTCATCTCGGTACAAGTCGTGTTAAATATGTCTTGGTTAACTCGTAGTCAATCTTGACTACTTTTTTGGCTACTTTTTCGCTCTAAGAAACGAGCGCTCACACATATTCCTAGCCATTCCTAAAGAGCTTCATAGTGCTTCCTGATGGGCTGCATATATTCCTAACTTGGCTACTTCAAGGAATGGGCTAGTCCAACGACTAGTCATAGTAGCGCGCATTCAGAAAGTTACCAATTCTAATTATGTCAATGGCCCAGTGGTGTAGGGGTTACAAACTGCGCTAGCGTTACAGGGGTTGGTGGTTCGATTCCCACACGGGATCGCTTTTTAACGTTTTCATCTCAGATTATCATAGTCTTGAACCTGCTCTAACTACATCTCAACTCCTGTACCATGAACCTATCAATTATGCCTATCAATTAAATGTTCAAGCTATGCGAATACAAAGTAGCCATTTTTGTAAAACTTTTTAGATTCCTAGCCACTTCTCAAAATTCTGTCACTGGGTTGATGGAGCAACCTTTGTTGATTTGCCTGATGGCGGCCAGCTTCTGGACCTCCCTTAAGGTAAGGAGAAACAAACTGTTACTGCTGAGCACAATTTATCCCGAAAGTATATGCCATGATAATGATAACTATAAATATAAAGACTCCAGAAAAACAAGTATTTTTTCAGAAAAACAAGTATTTTTATTTACAGCATTTAAGATCAAACAATATTGTATCTCATTTACAACCCTTCTCAAATCTAAAAGAGTGACGCGCGGACATCTCACATCATAACGCGCAGCGCGCACATATGTCCCTTGTGCAAGATTTGCCAAACCAGTACAGCCCACACACGTACATGTGTGGGCCACATCGGTTCAACAAATGGCGGACGGACGCGCACGTGCAGCACAGCATGAGGCCGCACTATGAATTGTCTTTTACATCTTGTTTTAAACTCAAAATTAAATTTATCAACACATTATTTTCTCAAGTTTACAATTTTCAACATTGTAATTGAGCATGATATTTTAAGAATATTCATATAATAAAGAGTTTCAAAACCTCAACACAACAAGTAAACAAATCTATACCCGCTCATCGGCAGGGCCGCAGCTAGGATTTTGAAATGGGGGGTCAGCTTGCGAGCAAAGTGAGCAAGCTGCGAAACTTGGCGCGAAGCGCCGAGATCGCGCGGGGGTT
>JH152706.1:44161-58548 GCA_000226015.1 Mnemiopsis leidyi | reverse complement strand
CTCCTCCTCCTCCTCCTCCTCCTCCTCCTCCTCCTCCTCCTCCTCCTCCTCCTCCTCCTCTCCCCCCACTTCCCCTGCTGCCACTCCTCCCAAACCAGACCGTACATTCCTCACCTCACCTTCTCAAGTACTCCGCAAAACTCCAGAGATAGAAACTGTACCTCCTACTTCAGCAGCAACAGGAGAAGATACTATCCC
This sequence comes from Mnemiopsis leidyi, assembly GCA_000226015.1. Taxonomy (NCBI): domain Eukaryota; kingdom Metazoa; phylum Ctenophora; class Tentaculata; order Lobata; family Bolinopsidae; genus Mnemiopsis; species Mnemiopsis leidyi. The sequence continues at coordinate 58,350 of JH152706.1, read as the reverse complement.
ACCTGCCTCTCCAGCAGCAGATAGTGAACAACAATCACCTGATACTTCTTCTGCTCTACAACAATCTGTAGATATGAACCTCAATACTAGCGGTACTTTGTCTAGGAATCTTTCCAAGAACATGCCCGAAAAGCCCTTATTACTAAAAGACAAATCCTTGGTTAAATCAGTACCGATGTCCCCAGAACCACTTTTCCTGCCCCGCTCAGCACTTCTCAGAAAAGTGAGCTGCCAAGACGACGTGCACAGCTCAGTTCGACACATTCGTGCTATACGATCTGGTAGCTGTCCCTCTCACTCGACGATAAATCTGACAGACTTGTCTCGTTTCCACAACAACAAGGTAACGTGTTAAGATCGTTCTGTCTGTTATAATACTGTATCTGTGTTACTAATTCCTGTACTGGATATTTACTTCGGCCTATCTGACACTAGTATATTGGAGCCTTGTTTTATACTCTTGTCAAAAACAAAGATATGACCTGCTTCAATATAACTCGTGTTCGCGATTAGTAATTAGTGCTGCTCTGCTTTATCTTTTGTCTGGTGTTCTGTTACTTCTGTGAGAATTGAATTCTGACCGTGTATCGTACAGCGTATGTTCATCAATGTGACCAGTCCAGGTAAACAGATGACGTTAAAACAATTAAACCAGGTAACCGGGTAACCACGTAACCGGGTAACCAAGTAACCATGTAATCCGGTAACCATGTAATCAGGTAACCAGGTAACCTAATTGAACCACATTGGTATTCAGATATAACATTTCAGGATCCCAATGAGAGAGTGTCAGTACACAACCTACACTCGGAGGCTGGAATACTGGACCTTGACGACGCTCTGACTGATGTGGTAGCTGATAAGGACATTGTAAGTGTCTGGATGTCTCTTTTTATTGTTAATAATGCACTGTCCTGTTCTACAGTATTCGAAACTAGTTTGCTAAAATAAGTCTGTTCAAACTATTTTTCGGCAAATATACGTAATGTTTATTGAGTACCTATTGGTGTGCTGTGTAACATTTTTTGATCTATCACGCAATGAACAAACAAAGAACTTAGATGTAGAGATCGCATGTGGACTTAATGTAAACTACACTAGCTTTATCGTTGTGACCAACCCTGCGTATTCGATACCTAACTGTATAAAATAAACATCAACATTAACGTTGAGATTTTGTTTTTGTTGTTGTTATGCTTCTCCTTCTTCTGTTAAGGTCGAAAACTTAAGGCTTTTACTACTTATACTCTACGCTAAATAGTCACTGCATTTGACAGCACACTCCACTTTCTCGTTCTGTATCTCCACGCAAACGATTGAGCCGTTCTTTGCAGGGAAGCAAAAGTGATCTCACAGTTCCGGCCTTTCAAATAAAATGACCTTTGTCACAATCATTACGTAAACACACACGAGAATTAAAAAAACAGGACTTCTTTACAAAATTTGATTTTGTCTACTCAAAGTTCTTATTCATTACATCCAGCTCACTACATACTTGACATGATCTAGTGAAATTGTCATTATTGTTTTGACCGGCCATGGTTTCGTTGCTGCACGTGCAAACTCCAAGTATCGTAGTGACATGTCCTCTAGAAGTATGTACTTCAGTGGTGAGTTAAAGTTGTCAGCAGTTGTTTTCAGCATGTCCAGTTTTTAGATACTTCCAGGTCTTGTTCCGCCTGTCAGCACTTCTTCATAACTCTCATGGGATTTGGGCTCTTCAACTCTTGTCATTAGTGTTTTGTACCTTCCTGGACAATTTTATAGTCACGTTTTTTTAAGTTCGTCATCAGACCAGTCACTTGTTGATTAATATACGTTATTTCGCCTTATTAAATGTTTGGCTTAACTTTCCCTACCCTCATACTACCCCATTTCTTACACAGCCCCCATTTCAGCTGGTAGCAGAGTACGAGGAAGAGAACACTTACACTCCCGCTGCGCCACCAGAGATTCGCAACATCTTCAGTCAAGTTGCGGGGGAGAGTTCCGCAGCAGGGAGCGATCAGAGCGCAGAGCGCGCAAAACCACACAACATCAACGACAGTAGCTACTTCTCACTGTCAAACGACAAGGAGAGGATGGCGTGGATAGACCGATGGGTCCAGGACGGCGACCCTTGCTCCTCGCCCGGCCCGCCCTCTCGGGCTTCTCCGGTTTGTTTTTTACATACTTCAATATTTCCCATGCCCTGCCTTATTTGCCATATTTCTAATGAAGCATCACAACTATGTCTTGATCATAACTACACTTCGAGCTTTCCAGGCAGACAATTTTGATACTTACTATTACTGCAAATTCGCACTTGTGTCTAACGCGTCCAACATTAAGGGGTTATAATCTGCCTAGCGACCACACATATCAAGATATCCTGATATTGCAGTTGCAGACAGTTAGCATATAAATGTGACACTCACTCCACGATTGCATCTTGACGTTTACGATCGACCTAACCTAGTTTAATTTATGTGGATGTAACGGCTACAAAGTACGCAGAATTTAGAATACCAAGAAATTTGATCACTAACTAAAGTTAATGTGGCGTAGAGGTCTTCGTAAACTCTTTCTGTAAACTCCTCCTGTTAACTCTTTCTGTAAACTATTTCTGTAAACTCTTTCTGTAAACTCTTCCTGTAAACTCTTTCTGTAAACTTTTTCTGTAAACTCTTTCTGTAAACTCTTTCTGTGAACTCTTTCAGTAAACTCTTTCTATAAACTCTTTCTGTAAACCCTTTCTGTAAACTCTTTCTGTAAACTGTCAAAAGAGCAGTAGGTAATGAGCATACTTTCCAAATGTAAAAGAAAAATTTCAAGAAAAATGTTCTCATTACAATGGCAGTCTGAAGAGAACTTTAAAGTAATGTATAAATTAATAAGTGTATAGAAGCATATCTTATAATGGAATAAAAGTTTTCCATATTTGGTTAGTTCTGTTGTGTACAGTCTCCTGCAATGTATATTGTGTGATTGGCTTGTAAAATAAAGGTAGGGGTAATTAGAGCGTACTGTACAGGATGTATATTAAGTAACCTGGATCAATAGCAAGACTAATAGAGTTTCATGGCTTATAGTTTGTAACATAGTTGTAGCCCTCAGTCATAGGTTACCGATGAGCGAAATATTTAATTCCTGATTTTCTTCATATTTATGCTAATTAAGTTTTACAGATAAGTAATTGCATTATAACCGATCATCCGTCCCGTTCAAAATAGAACGTGTCTCAAAGATCTGCAACATTTAAGCTCTATAGGGCAAGTGCAGCTCTAATCTTATCTCTGTCAGCAGACAGCATACCTACCTGACTCTAAAACACGTACCCACATATTTTCTATACCTTATAACCTGGGTGTATTACAGACGCCGGCAAGGGAGCAGGACAGCGGGCCGCGTCAGGGACCACCCAGCCACCGCTCTCCCCAGGGCAGTCACCAGTCGCCGCGCAGCAGTCAGCAGTCAGGGGACCGGAGAGGGGACTCTTCTCGACTGGAGATTGCAGATCGGGGAGTTGAGATCAATGTTCCGCAGGAACGTGGTATTGAGGCTTCAGCGCTACGAGAACGTGGCATTGAAGCCACAGTGCCCCGAGAGCGTGGAATAGACAGTGGCGTTCAGGTGGAGGAAGGAGCGCGGGCGGAGCGTTGTATTGGAGTTCCCAACTCTACCGGGGAGACAACCAGTACAGGGTAAGTTACACTAAATTTACACTGTTACACTGTGCACGCTGTAACTCCGCAGGAATACTCTTCTTGACGGTACTTGTACACTCCCCGCACCTCCACACAAATTGATATTTCCTATTTAACACTCACACACCCACACACCACCAGCCTGCCTAACAGTGCACGGTGAAATGTCGTAACTAGATAGCGAGGATTTGATTTGCTTTCTAAATGGTTGCTGTGCGGCGACCCGCACTTATACTGTAATAAAGTTCGTGTCGGTACCGATCTTTATATAATATATCTTAATTATATTCGTTCTAAAGATGATGTCAGTAATGTAGCGTTGTAAATACTTCCCCAAACAGAGCTCCAGAAACATTGAAAATAGAGATCGTGAGAGATAACCTGCCCTTGGGATGTGTTGTCAGACACATGGACGGCAGGTCAGTTCAATATTGAGTACTTTTAAAGAGGTATTGGTACATAGAGAGTGTTAGTTTGCTAAATGTAAAATTGCTTTGTAAGATTGTAAAATAAACCCTCCACAGATTGCCCGGTCTCTACATTATGTCAGTAGATGCGGGAAGTGCCGCAGAGCGAGACGGTACTTTGAAACTTGGTGACAAAATCCTGGAAGTAAACGGTGTAGACCTTTCTGTCATGCCCTCTGTCAGGTAGTTACTTTAGTAACTCTGTAGTAACTCAGTAGTAACTCAGTAGAACCTCTGTAGTAACTCAGTAGTAACTCTGTAGTAACTCTATAGTAACTCTGTAGTAACTCTGTAGTAAATCTGTAGTAACTCTGTAGTAACTCTGTAGTAACTCTGTAGTAACTCTGTAGTAACTTAGTAACTCTGTAGTAACTCTGTAGTAACTCTGTAGTAACTCTGTAGTAGTAACTATGTAGTAACTCTGTAGTAACTTTGTAGTAACTCTGTAGTAACTCTGTAGTAACTCTGTAGTAACTCCTGTCAGGTAGTTACTTTAGTAACTCTGTAGTAACTCTGTAGTAACTCTGTAGTAACTCAGTAGTAACTCTGTAGTAACTCTGTAGTAACTCTGTAGTAACAGTACTACACTGTATATCTGTGCGAGTAATGTTATTTTCCCAAGTTTTGAATTGTTATAGGTGGATCCAAGATATTACTCCCATATTGGGTATTTTAATGAAGGTAGCCACGTTGAGTATTTGACAGTTACAACTTTAATAAAGCCACACTGCTTCCAGAAGAGAAGGCTGTTCTCTGTAACGTTGCATTTTGTGTACTTGCCATGCCGATTTGTGTCTGCATCAAAACAGTAGCTCTAAATTCAAATTTGAGTAGCACTTTTGTTCCGGTATCGCAAATCAAAACAATTTCATCGCGTATTTGTGATCCAGCATTTAACAGCGTGTCTTTATTTCAACTTTTGTTTGCATCTGCATTCACTGACTTTGAATGTAGTTCTTTAACGATGTCAACTATGTCTGTAATTTCTTTACATTTATCCGATAATATTTACATATGACGATATCAATTATGTCTGGAATTTCCCTTCATTTATCCAATAATATTTACATATGACGATATCAATTATGTCTGGAATTTCCCTACATTTATCCGAAATCTCACCGTGTCCTTGTGCAGTGTTGTGGATGTGTACAACGAGATGACTTCCACAGCTCAAGTCAGACTAACCGTTCAGAGATTGCCTCACGGATTTATTTTACCTCCATCTTCAGGTATTATATTTGTACTTTTATTTGTACTTGTATTTGTATTTGTACTTTAACTTGTACTTGTATTTGTATTTGTACTTGTTATTGTGCTTGTGTTAGTACTTGTTTTTTACTTATTCTTGTATTTTTACTTGGACTTCTGCTTCTGCTTCTGCTTGTACTTGTACGAGTACTTGTACTTGAATTTGTACTTGTACTTGTACTTGTACTTGTACTTGTACTTGTACTTTTTTAAACATTTTGTTAACTTGTATGTCAGCATCTACAATAAAGAATTTGTCGTTATTCTTTGCATCAGTTTGTTGACATGGTTAATTTGAAAGTGGATTTATCTCTTGATGATGTTGCTTTTGGAAAACTTAAGATTTAGGAACTTATGTTCAAACTTTCCCCAGCTGAATCCTCTCCAGATGATGTCGAGGAATCCGCCAAGAAAACCAGGGACTCGTTTGAAATAATTCTTAACAAAGGTATGGATTTTATTGCCCCTATTTATTGAACCTTTATTTTGCAAGCCCGTCAAATTTTACTGTTTCATGTCGTACGTAGCTATTACAGCGAGTTTCGGGCCTGAATATCAAACCTAAAAGCGTATTTTCAACTTCCAGTAGCTTCCTACCCCAAATGTACCGCCTCTGGATCAATGAGTCCATGATTCCTCATATTTGGAGACATTTCTGAGACATTGTGAGACATGGGAATTTCGTCTCAAAAAATTCCCATGAATGTCTCCAAATAATTCCCATGGAGGTCAATCTTCCCTACTCGGCCCTCCGCAGCTTTCCGGCGGCATTTACCGATTGATTTGACTTCTCTGAGACACAGGGCAACAAACAAGCCCAAAAATGGGCATCCCCGAGGTCCAGGCCGGCTAGAATGGCCAAAACCCGGAAAAAGGCCTTAATTAAGGCCCTAAGGCCCGAGGAACCGACCTTTCTAGGCTTAGAAGGAACTCTATTGGCCATCTCGGATCTTGCTTAACCAAGTTCATCTGAATAAACGTCCATTTGGTGAGTTTGAAAATGTCTCCATTTTGAGGAATCATGTACTGGGATCAATTTTATGTAACGCGCGGTGCTTATTTTCTGATGAAGACGCGCTGCGTTGGACATTTTCTGTGTTAAGAATTACCTAAGTAGTATGCTAAGTAGTATGCATGAAAATATGCATCTTCAAATTTTATGAACTAGTTACCTTGAAAAGTTATATTTCAAATAAACCAACCAACTCACTTTTGGTCTGACTGTCGGTTCAACCTTCAAGAATATGTATATTGGATTTATAGACCCTTAAATTTGTTACCATACGTACTACTTCGGTAGTGCATATACTAAAATTGGAACGATACAGAGAAGATTAGCATGGCCCCTGCGCAAGGATGACACGCAAATTCGTGAAGCGTTCCAAATTTTTCGACAGCAACATTGTTGATAAATTTAGCACAATTATTATTTGCTACTTTCGTTAGTTTAAGCTTCGCTAGTTCATTTCCTGTTCCCGTCTGGTCATGGAATTCGGGAGGTCGTGGGTTCGATTCTGTGCAATAGCCAATATCAGAAAAATTAGCCATTAATCTTAATTTAACTCACGTGTTGCAAAACTAAATTTCAATTCTACTCTGCCGTTGCAGATTTCTTTTCTACTGAGACGATACAAAACTAAATCTCTAATCTACTCAGGTGTGAAGGGTCTAGGGTTCACGATAGCCACACGCGAGTACAAATCATGCCCTGGTTACAGCCCACTCTTTGTCAAGACGGTGCATAGACACGGAGCGGCGGCAGCTGACGGCAGAATGAAACCTAATGACGTCCTTCTCAAGGTTCTCCTTTATTTAGTTTCCCTTCCATTTCAAGGTTCTCCTTTATTAAGTTTCCCTTCCATTTCCATTATGTTACACTGTACATTGCATACATACCGCCAGTTACATTACACAAACTTGGTGTTCCTAGGTTAACGGGAAGAGTGTAGTTGGCATGCCTCAGCAAGCCGTCGTTGCTATGATACGTGAACTCTCTGGAAACGTTTCCCTGGCTCTGCAGCGGCACACCGGCGACTTGCCGGCGTCAGACGAGAAGCCGACGTCTCGGAACCCACCTCCTCTCCAACCACTACAACCAAGCTCAACTCGAACGAGACTGTCTCTGGACGTGTCACTAGTCGCTCCTGACGGCAGACCTGTAGGTTTGGGGATCAGTGTCAAGGGAAAAAGTATGAGTATCAGAGGAGAACCTAGACGCGACTACGGAATCTTTATCAAGTCCATCTTGAAGGGAGGAGCTGCTGACTTGGTGAGTGAAATGGGATAAAGAAATATACTTCTCATTTCGATATTTAAAAGAAATTAAACATGCTAATCAATGACTAACAGTAGAATTTGTTAGGACGGTAGACTGAAAGCAGACGATCAGCTCTTATCGGCAGACGGCCAGACTCTGAAAGGGCTGACGAACAAGGAGGCCATGCAGAGTCTAAAGCAGGCGCTGGAGAGGGCTGGCAAGATGCCAAGTCTGTCTCTTGTTGTGTCAAGGAAGGATTGTCTTAACCTCTCAGCTGAGAGAAGGACTGCTAAGTAAGTTTTCTTGTGTCTCCGCTGAATAAACATTCATAGAATGTATAGTCTGCTAGCGGCACAAAGCCGAAGCACATCTCTGTAAACAAAGAATACAAGGAATACAAATCTGTATCTAACGTAGTACAAAGACAAAGTTAACGATCTTTACCTCGCTAATCTCTTCAGACCCTACTCCTCGTTCAAAGATAACAACCAAGTGGTGGTTAATCCTAACTCCCTAGCTGCCGATCCCAACAAGTACCGTGCTCTTTCCCTCTCCTCACCAAACTTGGGACGCAAGAAGAAACACCATGTCGAGGTAATGATCGCAACCCGCCACAGATGTTATATTAAGACTAAAGTAGTCGATGTTTTTTGTCTTTGAGAGGTACTAAGTAATCTAGTAAAGTACTAAATCTATAGTTCTAAACTTAAATCTATAGTACTAAATATATAGTACTATGTATTCTATGTTACTCTACTAACACCTACAACATCTTTGTAGTTCGACGGAGGGCGAGGTGTAGCGTTCAGTGAAGACATACAGAGCATCCCCCAAGCTGGGGATGTGTTGGAGTCTGATGAAGATGTGGTGTTTGTAGGGAACTTGGGGGAGCAAGCTGACCCTTTTAATCGGGATTGTATCTTTAGGAAGAGTATGAAGAAGATAGATCATGTGCCCTTCGCTCCCAGTACGTACTTTCGATAATTTTCTTTAATATTACGTAAAATGCAGAAACTCCAATAATAGAGAAAGTCCCACTTTTCAGTTCAATCTCCCTCCTTTATTGACAAGTAATTAACTCACGGTCCCTTATTTCAGACCCTCTACTCAGACGAGCATCTTCTCACGACTCACTTGCACGACCCAATAAAGAGGAAGTTCCGCCCATCTTGAAAAAGGGGGTTTCTCAGGAAAGCGTCTTTTCTGGAAAGGATAATGACCCTGTCTACGACACATTGAATGACGATACACTCAGGTAAATTCCTCTATATAGATATTAATGACTTGTCACACTTCTCGTTGAAGACTGAAATGTGTAGATTACAGAATTTGTGGATTGAGCATAATTCTAAACTTAAAAACAATGCTTTTCAGAGGTACTGCAAAGATAAACGACAGTCTTCTAAACGCCCTTCAAAATGGAAAAGTTGCCACATCAGCAGCAGACGACTCGGTTATGGTTACATCTGAGGATAAACCCAAGTCTAAAACTTTTCTGAATTTCTTCACCAAGAAGGGTAACAAAAAGAAGGATGAAACAAGGTCTGCTGATATCGTGAAACCGTCGGAAGCACACCGGGGTAAAGGCGTCAGTTTGTCGGGTCCGGAGTGGGACCCCTCATTCAGCAGCTCTCCCGTCGTGCCTGAACCTAGCAGCAAAAACTCGGGGAACAGATATGATCGTGATTTCTCCACCCCGTCTCGCGCGAACGTACGTGGGATGGAGCGGGAACAACCTCGGGCGCCTGGCAGCAGGGGAAGTACCCAGGATATGAGTGTTGACCACAAGCGGAGCAAAAGCAGCGACTTCTACCGGGACAAGGAATTGGCGGAAAGAAATGGGGGCTTCATCGAACACAGGGCACCCCCAAGAGAAAGAGATCATAATATGTCGCGGGGTGCAGAACATGCCAGACATTCCAATAGATCGTCTGGAAGTGGGGGAGAGAGAAAGAGAGGAGACCGGCCACCTGGCTATAACTATACCTCCAGAGATTACCCCGTTAGAGATCCGTCCAGAGATCACCCAGTTCGGGACCAATCAAGAGATCACCCTGTGAGGGATCACACACGCGATCATCTACCGCGTGAACAACCACGCGATATGCGTGACCAATCACGCGACCTGCGTGACCCATCACGCGATCACCGTGACTCGAGAGACAGACGGTACATGGAAACAGTCCAGTATCGGTACGGTCGGGGAAGTCCCCATTATACGCCTCCTCCTCCCTTCTACTTAGATCAGCAACCCGATCTCGGATACTATCCGGACTCTCGCTTCGCGGGTTCCAGCACGTCTCTTAACAAACGTCCCGAACCTCGACCACCGCACTTTCAGCCCATGATCCCGCATCCAATCTCACATCTTCAAGGTAGGCATACTCCTGAACAATTGTCAGATGTGTAGACCATAGACCTCTCTTTTTATTCAGATCTCTCAGATACTTTGAATTTTTATCCGTAAATTTATAAAATTGAGAATATTTCTGTTTCGTGTTGCAAAATTGAATTTATTATAGTTTAAATTATCGCCGTGAATGTAACAAAGTATTGCCCTTGTATCGGGCTTGCATTGAGGCTTTTAAATCAGAATTCTGGATGCAGACAGAGATCTTTAGTTTAGAAATTTTAAATGACACTTTATAAGAATGCCATCAGTTTTTCAGATGAGGCTTTTGGACAGTGTACTTTTTAAACGTCTTTTTTGAAATTTACCCAGGCAGCTATGTATTTTTCTAATCTAGGTAGTTTCTTGTCTTCGTATTCAGGTATATGAACTTAGAACTGACATGATGGTATGATAACTTACTCTGAGTATAAATATAATAAGCGTGCTGCACAATTTGCCTGTCAATTTTCGACTGCAAAAAAAGACTGAGTGCAAGGACTAAAATCTTTATGAAATTTTCATTGAACTGCTTTGTTATTTATATAAGTCGTTGGGTCACATATCATAGGATATTTCAAAAAGTAGTCTAAACCAGTCAGTTCAATTTCACTAGACTTTATTATTACAAACCTATCGTACTATTCTGGCGAAATTATACGTTGTTGTAGTTTTTGTAATGAGTTTGACAATAGTAAATTGAATGATTATATTTTGCTAAATAAACCATATTTTCTATGAGATTGTCATCTAACTTTTCTCCAACTTCAGACTGTCAGACTATCCAACACGACTACGATAACATACCTCAACACACCCGACAAAACTCGACTGACAAACTTCGGTCCAAGTTTAAGAGTTCCCCTAACATTCGGGCGGAGCGAGCTCCCTCCGGAGGACCGGACATTTCCGTATCTGGTCGGGCGGAAAATCGAAGATCAGGGAGCCTCCCAAGAAGTAGGGCTAAGAACCTCAGTAGTGGGCATCCAGGTACTTGGTGTCCAACTCCAAGAGAAGGGCAGATAGAACTGCACTCTGCTGTCTTGAGCGGAACTTCAAGTCTAGCGTCCACCATCTACAACCGAGACTTGTCCAAGTCTAGTGTGTTCCCCGTTCAGACGAATCAAGGAGAACACAAACGTTCAGGAAGTCTTCCTAGAAGCAGAGCCAGGATCCTGAGAGGTTGTACGCAAGCTGAGGGTGGTAATTTGGGCTCCAGGGCTCAGTCTCAGCCTCCTGAGTTTCAGCGACACGGGCTTTCTCCTCTGCGGCTATCTGACAGACACTTCGACATAACCGTCAGATCTAGAGACCAGGATCATTATGTCGACGGCAGTTTTCAGCCGAGCTACAGCTACAGAAATAACAGAAGCTGCCTTGAGAGCAGTCTTGGGGACAGAGACAGTTTAGACTTGACTTCAAGACAAACAGAGTCGCCGAAGAGTGCTCCTTACTGGTCAAGTTCAACCTCAACCAGACATTTCTTTTAACCGTAAATTCTAAATATGATTATCGTTGTGATTGAAATGATATTGATGATAATATTCATAAATCACAATGATCATCACAAATCAGGTACAATATAAGTACTTACACAACTTTCTGGTTATTCATGTTTATATTATCTGGTGTAACTGTGAACAACATAAAACGTACATCAGTACAAAGCACAACCAACCAGGGACATAAGCTTTGACTAAATATTAATTTGTCTCACTTTGTCTAGTTGAGTTTCAGTTAGACAATTTCGTACCGAAATGCGTCAGAGCGCGTGTTGGCCGCTGACAGTATGAGTAGGTTATCAACCTACAGGGCTATGTTGGCTTAGCAACAAGGCTATGTTGGCTCAGCAACGCATCCGAAGTCCGTCCAACTCCAAAGGCCAAAATTGAAAAAGAATCGATACAAAACTGTAAAAAAGTAGTTATATCCCGAAATATTGGGGATCTGCATTCTGCCTCAGCATGTACGAAATAATCTAACTCTAAGTCTAGGTTGATAACCTACTCATACTTGTAGAGGCTGTTAGGTAAAGTTCATAGAAGGTACACCTAATGGACCTAAAGTTCAAGTATGACTTAGTGTAAGGTGAACCGAAAAAGACAGGTCCAAAAAAGACAGGTCCCCAGGCAATGATATTGTGACACCAAAAGTGTAACATTTAGTAAGTGTAACATGCATAACATTTAGTAAATCGAGCTCCCTGCTCCCAAATTAAGTAGCCTTACGTTGCGGCTCATTAACATTTTCATGTTTACATTTAATTTTAAAAAAGTCAAACAAAAATGAATACTAACTTACTGACTAACAGTTTAAGTTCAACTTTGAACTTTAAATCATTTCATTCCTAATCAGTTTCATGGTATCAGTTGTCTCACGTTGTAACCCTTTTCAAATAGGGCGTGGCCACGACTCCGCGCGCTTCCAGCTTCGCCGCAACAGGGCTAGGCAACGTTCAACGTTGAATGTTTTGTACGGCAGCGCGCACCCTCCTGTCATTTTATTCCCATATTCGCTTCGAATGAGGGTCGGACGAAGTCAGACAATGAATGTTGAACTGTGAACGTCTAGCAAGGTATCACTATCAGAATGCAAACTTTCTAAAATGCTTGTAGGTTGATAACCTACTGTCGCGGCCATCACGCGCTGTCACGCATTTCTGGTCTAGAATTTCGAAGAAATTCTAGACGCGCATCGCCCGTTGATAAAATGCGCATTCTGACTTATTTCTGATAGTGATACCTTGCTAGAAGTAGACGTTCAACTGTCAACGCGGAGTCGTGGCCACGCCCTATTTGAAAAGGGTTACAACGTGAGACAACTGATACCATGAAATTGATTGGGAATGAAATTGAAATGATTTGAAGTTCAAAGTTATTAAGCTAAGTGAACTTGAAGGTGTAATTGTTAACGGGCGATAAGCGTCTACTAGATCAATTTCGCTTGCCTTGCGGTGCGGCCCATTTTCAATGTTGAAATGTCGGGGCGGCAGCAGGTCAGACAACCAACAACGTCTGACAGGCCAGATTAATGCGTGAGACTTATATTAGACTTAGAGCGCGTGATGGTTGTCGAGGTGTTACCCGACCCGCGCGCGGCTCGCAGTTTTCTGCTCTCCTCGCGAGGACGTTAGACGGATATCATCTCGTCAACGTGATGGCCGCGACAGTACGTTATCAACCTACAAAGTAAAAGTACAATGTTGAATGTGAATGTATCACTATCAGTATCACTACAATTATTAACATCGAGCTGACCACTCCTGTCTCCCAAATGGAAGTAACAATTAAAACCGGGTCATTCTAAAAGTCAATCTTTATCAGTATCATGACTGACCATCTGATCAGGTAATATCTCTGGGGAGCAAGTTAATTGAGCTTTTTCTGATCGAGCGGGCGAGGAGCATCTGTTACAGTTACAGATTTTTAAATTACTGCTTTTGTCAGAAGGGACTGACAAAGAACCAGACTCGGCCTCATCAAGCGAGCCGGTTTTAATCAAGCGTGGGGCAGTCAACTATTGAGCTACTCATACTGGACCTGCATTGCTTCTTAAATAGCTTGTTGAAATTATCTTCTTGTTCTTGTCGGTTCTGCAGTACCCCGCAAAGTTTAATGCCAGATCGAAAATTTTAGGCTACTGTCACCGCACACCGCAAAAAGTGAAAGATTGCAGAATATATAAGTATATAGACGTACTACTCACTCGTCCGGCTGATTTTGTGATCTGAATCTGATTAAAATGATTCAACTAATGATCTCCACGATTTTAATCGAGTTTATTGGCATTTCTGCGGATATGCGTTTCAGCCTTATGACTAGATACAACGATCCATCCACGACAACCTCCGGATTCTTGCAAGCTCAATCGTCCGACGGCATGGTAAGATTGATGCGTTAAACTTAAAAGAAAGTGCTGCATTTGATTTCAAAGCTAGTGATCATAATTTGTGTACTGGTAGTGGTTCAATGAAGTTAATTTAGTCATGCAATCCAAGGTAAAACTAAAAGATCCTTTAATTGCTGCAACTGTAACTTTAACTTTATGCTGATTTTTTGCATGCAGCAATACACTATCAAGACCGACATTCTGTGAAAGTTTTATCAAAAATTACAACACAGAGGCCGAGTTACAGCCGT
>JH152706.1:33405-44151 GCA_000226015.1 Mnemiopsis leidyi | reverse complement strand
AACACAGAGGCCGAGTTACAGCCGTTTGCCTCACTTTTTGACGTTTTAAGACAGTTCCTTGTGTTTCAAGATGCCTAGCTCCTAAACTAACTCGGAACCCTATGCTGATTTTTTGCATGCAACAAGATACTGTCGAGACCGACATTCTTGTAAAAGTTTAATCAAAAATTTCAACACAGAGGCCGAGCTACAGCCGTTGGTGACACTTTTTTTTACCGTTTTTAAAACTTACCTTGTGTTTGAAGTGGCCTAGCTCTAAAACAAACTCAGAAACCTATGCTGATTTTTTGCATGCAGTAAGATATTATCAAGATATAAGCTTTTTGAAAATTTCATGAAAAATCATTGCTCACAATTGGAGTTATTTCCTGGATTCGCCGTGTTTGTGGCAGAATTTTGTGGCATTTGTCGCGATCTCTTTATGGTACTCCTGGACAACGCCGCGTAAACATGATAATGGCGCCAATGGTCGCCAATGGCGATCGCCATTGTCGCCGATGGAACACAACCATTGGCGCCAATGGCGATTGGGACCACCATTGGCACCACTGACCTCATCTCCATTGGCGCCATTGGAACATCCATTTGTTCCATTGAGTGGATCCATTGGCGCCATTGGCGCCAATTGCCCCACTCACCAAACTATATGACCCTTTTGCCCAATTTTGATTAGCCTTAGAACATGAGTCTTTGTTTTGCATGATTTATACTAAATACTGCAGAGTGTTCAGCAAGGATATTATAATCGACCTTAATGAGATTGAACCCGATTTCGTCCCCCAATTTATAAACTGTTCTTGGCCTTTCTAGGTCCTTAAAGTTAAAGGCCTTCAAAATTAAACAAATTTTCTCAAAGCCTATTACATCGAACTCGATGGTGGGTGAGTTCTGCAGATCCTGTAATTTCTATGTCTCCACCTATTTTCGTTTTACTTTTAGTTTTAGTCCCAATTCATTCAAAATAAGTCGGAAGGAAGCGGGTTGTATACCACCAACCAATGGGGGGGGGGGGGGGGTCTTTTCTGGGGTGGTTGCCGACACCCTAATAGTCAACTTAAAATTTCACAGGTGGGCCTTGTTATCTCTGATGGGTTTACAGACAAAGTTGCGGATCTGATCTGTCGTCAGATTGGCTTGTCTTATGCCGTGGATTGGGTCAATCTTATGGATGTAACCGTCATCGAGTGGTTTTATGGAGGAACTGGATTGAACTCTCTGTGGTTATCTCGATTCAAGCGACTTAACATATCAGACATACACTGCGGAAACACAGCTACGAATTTTGATGATTGCTCTTACAGTTACAACGTTATTAATTTCATTTCCACAGCTCCACCCCAAACTTTTGGCAAAAGTTTTACCAAATCTATCTTTCACCCAGTCATAATACTTGCCTGCAAACCGAGACCAGGTAAATATCGAATCTATCAATGATAGCATCATGTGGCAAATTTAGCTGTTTTTAACAGTTTGTTCATAGCTACTGCCATAGATTGGACCATCTGCAGTTATACGGTGTTCCCAAATAACATTAGCCCAACAATGTTTCTATAACAGCATTTCGATATTTGATAACCCTAACTAAGACGCATTTCCTAATTGCAGATCAGTGTAAGGAAAGTTGGGATTGGGGTATCGTTTACATTTCGTGTGCAGTCAACATGAAACCATACTTGGAAGTATTTAAATGTGTACAGTCAAATGTCTATTACACTTTTGTTCAAATCTCCATGTTGGATACCTCATTTAATCATGCAGTTTCTTTAAGCCAAAAACAATTTGCAAGACTTTTTATCTCAAAAACCTGTCCTGACGACGCCGATTTATCTTATCAGAAGTGTCATATCATTCAAGCTACGCTTATATACTATTACAGTGAACTTGGATCATTAAGATTGTTTCAAGACCATATTGATGATACGGACGTTCATTGCCGTGCCGCAATATGCAAAACAGCGGATTCTAGTTCAAGAGGAACGAAATGGCTGGATATTATTGAACCAGGCTGGTTTTGCGAAATTAGAAATATTTCAAGTGCAAAAAAACTTCAGGCATTTTCTTCTTGTGATGTAAATTTAGAAGACTACTGTGCCACAGTCGGGAATGCTGATATTGTGGAATCATGTGATGGATTCTGTGATGCACAAGATTGTTCTGATGAGGAATATTGCAATGAGTTACTCTTTGGTCTAAGGTGTAAGACTGGCGAAAAAGTATCCAAGTAGAACCAAGAAAAATTTGCGATGGAGTAGAGGACTGTGATGACCTATCAGATGAAATTGGGTGTAATATATCCGATACCAATCATAATCAGTGTCTTTTTATAGCTACAGCGTCTAATGTTGGATTCATATCACCCGAGTTTTTGTCCGTAATGGGAGGTTCATGCAGTAACAATTACATCCCTCGCAGCATTCCCTTGTTTAATTTCACCAGATGTGCAGCTTTAGCTAGGGTTCCCACGGTCTGTGAATATGATTATGAGCATTCCAGAACAAACGTACTGTCCTACACTGATTATTACCACCCTATGTGTCATAATTACCTCGACCAAACAAACTGTTCTGATAAAGCAATTGGAGTCATTACCTGCCCTGTAGACGGAAAAATGACCACCATTTCCAAAAATATCATCTGCATAGCAACCAGGTTGAACTTGAAGATGTTGTCACCTGAAGTGAATATACAACCTCTGTGTGACGATGGATTTCACAAAGTCTGTCACACTTCCTCACTCCAATGTGAAGTGCACAAACACCAGCTCTGTGATGGAATACTGGACTGTCAAGATGGGAGTGACGAGGGAGTCTCGGAATGTCAGTATATGACAGAGGAGAAGTGTGCTCGACGTTACAGACATGAAGCACCATTACGATTACCGATCTCGTGGCTTAATGACGGCCTGGCAGATTGCCAAGACGGAGTTGACGAACTGAAAGATGGAGAAAGTCTTATGTCGCCAACCTGTATAGTAGGTACATCTTTTAGATTCCTTCCTCGTGGTAGTTTCTGTGAAAATGTCTTTCTCTGTGGACTTGGTTCAACTGAATTCGTAAAATTAGAAAATCTTTGCAGTGGCACAGATTTCTGTCCCGCAGAATTTAAAGCTTGCAAAAAATCCAGGGCCTTTAAAAATGTTATAAGTAAGGCTTTAGAGTACAAGCATGTGTGGGGATTCTCTACAAAATACTTGTCGTACTGCCTGCCAGGTGTCCATGTCAGTATTGGGCACCACATTTCCCTATGCTCACTGGAAAACTTCCAATTCCCAGAATCAGGCATTCTGGGAATAGCTCCAGCTCCAACAATGCTTCCAGAAAAAATAAAAAACTGTAGAAATTTTTTCGGTGAGCAGTACGTAATGATGGCCTGCAAAAACCGCTGTATGGACACAGTCTGTCCTTTAAAAGTCCTTCCACCAACGGCCTGCCCAATGTATAACCTGGTAAGATTACTCTCTGCCGCCAAGACTCTGTCTCAACTCACATTTGTGATCCTGAACCAAAATAGTTATGCTAATACTGATACTGGTAGATTAACCCAACCACAATACAACGTATTCCAATGCAAAAATGACCGTTGTGTAACGCATGATAAGATTTGTAACTTGGTAGATGACTGCGGTGACCAGTCAGACGAACAGATCTGCACAAGTGTGTTCCACTGTGAAGTTTCAGACAGTTTTATACCCATCTCAGAGAAGTGCAACGGAAAAGTCCAGTGCAATGACTACATGGACGAGTGCAATGTCCAATGTGGGAAGGAGATAATATCAGGACTTGTCTTTAAAATGATCTGCTGGCTCATAGGGGTTACTGCGGTGGTGCTGAATTCAGTAAAAATCCTTCAAAACACACATTCTATACTCCGAGATGAGGGATTGAGCCGAGAGGTGGACAAATTGCTGGGACTTCTCATCAACATTGGGGACTTTCTTACGGGAGCTTACCTTCTGACGATAGTGATCGTGGACACAGTAGTTTACGGGGAAGCCTATTGCAGGGAGCAGTACGTGTGGCTGTCTAGTGACACGTGCCTATTTCTAGGTGTGATCAGTACTGTTGGAACTCAGATGTCCCTCTTTTCAATGACCTTGCTTAGCTTAAGTCGTTTGTTTGACGTTTTTAATGTTAAGATAGATACCACGAGACACTTTTTAGTCAAGATTATCTCGCTAGTTATTTTAGTTACATGTTTAAGTCTCGTTATGGCGGTTGTACCTCTTCTATCCTCTTTTGAAGACTTTTTCGTAAACGGGATGACGTATAATCCCAAGATAAATCTGTTTTTACCATATGTTGATAAAAAAACCCATCTAGAAATACTTCAAGGTTACTTGGGGAGAAGCAGGCTGCCAGTGGAAACATGGAAAATAATACATCTATTAGTAGACGAAATGTTTACGAGAGATTATCAGAATGGAAAACTTAATCGAAGACAAATTCATTTCTATGGTAACGACGGTGTTTGCCTGTTTAAATACTTTGTCAAAGAGAATGATCCCCAAAAAACATTTGTTTGGTCGTGTCTAGGCGTAAACTTGTTTTGCTTTTTCATCATCAGCTTTTGCTATGGAGTAATCAATGTGAAATATGAAGATTCTAATGAAAACATGAACCTGCCACTGGGAAACCAAACAGACGAAGATTATCGAGAAAAAAGAGAGTTTCAAAGGAACATAGCAGGTATAATCATCACCGACTTTATATGCTGGGTGCCCTTTTTCTTTATCTGCATCCTTCACTCGCTGGAACTTATCGACGCAACTCCAACATACCCGGTATTTTCTCTGGTGGTGCTTCCCATAAACGCCGTTATCAACCCTCTTCTCTACGGCAGCTCTCTCAGAGACAGAGTGATGGGAATTAAGCAGGGGTTCGAACGTAAGTTTTCGCGTATTGAAACAATAGGAAGACCTTTAGAGGCTGTGGGAAATGTTGAGAACATAGAAATGCACGTGATTAGAAATAGGAACTTAGTAGTACTTCGACTACCAGCAATAACAGTGCCAGAAGAACCCACACAACCAGTTCATCTTCAACCAGTACCGTTACTAGAGCGACAACCAATACCAAGGATAGAAAAAACTGAAATAGATGACTGATGAATGTTAATTATTTAGCACTCATTGAAAATTGTAAACTAAAAATTGCGCTTGTTAATGATATTATAATATGATTTTTGCAACGAGTGGATGATCTTAGAGCATATGATATCTGATTTTTCAAAACGAACAATTTAGACATTTGTATCGAGTTTCAATAACAGCACTATATTTAATTATTGATTAAATCATAAATAAGCTTTTTAAAAACATTTTCGTGCAATAATAAACGATTTTACATTTGTTCCACAAGATAATAAAGATGAAAAAACTTTAAAACTTTACTAAAAATATCCTCCAACGGTAACTGCTTGTTAAGACACAACCACATTTAAAATGTTACGCTCACAGTTTATCTCTTTTAGCAAAAAAATTCAGGTTAAGGTCGCGGTCATAAACTGTCCTAAAATGAAACTTCTAGTCCTTCCTCCAAGTCAAAAGTCACAATCAATCTCTATCTAGAAGTTCAAAGTCGCACTTACATTGGTACTCTTAGACCTTGGTACACCTCAAATTTATAGGTCTAGAAGTCACAGTCAAACTCTCCGATAAATTCAGTAAACTTTTCGAGTTCCTCTGGTTCACCAGCACACCCACTTTCCTCCCTCCAAAGGTGGTTCTCGTTTGCCTCATTTCCACACCTCTCCGCATAGTTCATCACAGCGACACAGGCCATGTTCAGTCCAGAAATGTCGCCCTCTGGAAGGAAGTCAGATCTCATGTGGTCAGAAATACAAGCATCTCGGTAGGGCTTGGCGCTGATCTTCTTGCCGTATCCAGTACCACTGGCACACTTCACGAGCTGAGGAGCATCGAACATCTTGCTGCAAACTCGTGTAGCTTCCTGCCTCCGGTCTTCAAACTCCTTCTGCCACTCCCAGGGCGGCAGTTCCTCTGTCTTCTTACACGTATTCCTCCGGTCTATCCTCCAACTGTCTCCGAACTTAGCCGTACTAACTATGTCCTTCGTCCATCTGGCTTGGAAGTCGTCGGAAGTGTCGTTGTTTGCGTTACCACAGAGTCCGCAAGTGGCAGGGTAGTTAGCTCCTAGCAGGATCTGAGCGCTCATCAGACCGTCCCAACGTAGCTCGTAATGCGAAGTCAGATCATCTGCGAGGTTAAACTTGATTACCAACCAGCCGTCCTTTTCGAAAATGTACATCTCTTCACCATTCGGTGTGGTGATCTTTCCCAGCCCCGAATCAGGAAGAGAGAAGCGTTTTCCTCCGTGGTTCACTATCTTGCCTCGCAGTAACTCAAGAGAGGTGTCTCCGTCGTAGTACAGAGTAACTGATGACAGACAAGCTCCCCGGCCGTGAGTCGAGCACGTCTCGAAACTCCCGTACACCGACCATTTCCCTTTAGGTTTCTCGCAGTCCATAGCCAGGACATACTCGCAGTGCCCCTCAAACTCGTACACCACGTTGTCGAAAGTTATGATGTGAGGATCTCCAAACACTTGGCAGGATGGCCCTCCGTTCCAGACATTGATCTCCCCAGGGGAGACGTAGACAGTCACTTGATCTGATACTATGTCGATAGGGATACTCTGTCCGTGTTTACACTGATGGGCTACGCAGAAAATATCCATGTTTTCCGTCATTCTCAGTTCGATCGTTTCTCCATCCCCAAGTTTCTGTCCGTAGTCCGGTCCGTAAAGTGTTGGGTTCTCGTAGTCGAGTGTTGGAGCCTCGTAGTCCGCCAAGTACCACGAGATTATTGGTGGAGGGCCTGGTCGGTCTCCGGCAGGGGCTGCTCTGCAAGTCAAAGTAAACGCTTTTCCTGAAACTACGTCGACTTCTCTTGGGGGAGTTTCTACAAACTCGGGAGGGGTAAAGTCCGGACAGAAAGATCCGTCAAGGAATCTGGTGTAGCTGGTTCCATACAGACAGTTCTTGTACTCGAGCTGACAGTAGTTGAAATGAGTGACACAGTCACTTCCACAGAGCGGACTGTAAGATATGTCCATACACTCCGGACAAACACAGGAAGCGGTAGCAGCCTCGTTGTCCGGGACACAGACCCTGCCCCCGGTGCAGGTGATGTCTCCACACAGGTCGTACACTCTGAGGAAAGCATCCGCAAAGACGACACCCCGACTGTTTGCGGCGACACACCGGTACCAGCCCTCGTCCTGGGGCTGAACTCTCTCGTTCTTGTGGATTACGTGGGCAGCAGACATCTGGATATTGATGTCGTTACCTTTAGATTTGACCCGGTTCATGCTGGCCTCCTCCAGTCTGGTTATGGTAAGTTTAGGAGTGGGAGCTCCCTCCGCCTTGCACTCAAGTTGATACTGAGATCCGGGTGTCACAGTCAAGTTCTTGGGACCCTGGATGATGATAGGAGGACTGGCGTCAGCGAAGGATCCTAGAGGAGACAACATCTCGATTATGTGAGTCTCGCTCCGTCTCATGTCGATTATCTCCACAAACTCGTCAACCCCAGTTTTCTCCCGCTTGAAGCTCCGGCAGAGGTCTGGCAGATCTGGCATGACCTCCATACACTGGGTCTTGTGTTCACACAACGTCTCGATGTCCGAAATGTCCCTACATCTGATCCTCTCCTCCACAGACTCCTCCAATGCGGCCGCTTCCTCGAGATGGGAGTCGATGATATCCTGCAGGTCCAGGAAGTCTGCAGTGACTTCTGCGGAGAGCAGGAGAGCGCAGAGGAAAACAAACATTACGAAAAATGGGAGGTGAGAGAAGCAGCGATACTTAGTGAGTTTCTCAACGTGCTGTGTCAGGTGACCTTTTTCAAGTCACGTGATCATTAGAAATACTGTTGTCCGGACCACTAACGTAGCAGCAGCAGCAGCGGCCCGACACCAAATTTGCGGAGCCCCGGTAACCTACAATTAGAGGCCGCGTCAGAAGTCTCGTGTCACGAATTTAGAACATTTTCGGAGCGGAACCTCGTGACGATGATATGCAGGGAGGTTCAGTCCGATTTCAGGGGTGAAATGTTTCCAAATCATTAAGATCATCACACCACCAGGAGGGACCGTGAATAGCCGACAGTTTCGTGACCCGCTATGTGTGAAGGAAAGAGAAGAGAGTTCCAGCTTCCTGCTTGTGAAGATCTCACTGATCTTGACCCAGTCGAAGTTCACCACATCAGTATTCAAAATCTAGATCAAAATATCACACGTCAGAAACAATGCAAAGATGAAACCGTTCGCTTAAGTGGAGAAGGCAGCTGAATGTACTTCCATCGTAATAAAAGGAATGTATGAGTACTACATGTGTAAATACAAAGTGGGTACTTTATAACTCGGAAAGTGAGCTGTGTCGACCAGGAGGCTAGGAGAGTTTATAGCCGACCAAGGTGTAAAATTTAGACTTAGGGCTTGTTTCTTATTACAATCTACATGATTATTTCATGATTGTACAAACTCGGAAATAATCCTCTGTGGACCATCAGTGTACAAAACTGAGAAGATGTCAAAATTTCATAAAAATATTACTCGAGTATGTCTGATACCGTTACCGTAGTCTATCAAATATCTTGTGTTTTTTCCAATACCACAGTCAGACCAGACCAACAGGGTCACAAGATTTGTAACGCCAAATAAGTGAACCAGACAGCTGAATAGCACAGGTTTTCTAAACAAAAATAAGTTAACCAGACAGCTGAATAATATCTAAACAAAAATAAGTTAACCAGTTCACAGCGATCCTATCTGACGACACCTCCGATTTTAGTGACTTCTGTAGCTAAAGTGTCGTGTATATGGTTTGCTTCCTCCGATGTTAGATGTCGGTCCCATGCTCTGAAAATTAGGAATCATGTAGAAATGATTACTTTTGAGGCTTGTCTACAGAAAAGAGGGTTGTCTACAGAAAAGTAAGATCAAGTTGACTGATAGTATTTAAATAGTAAAAAAAGATTCTTTTTTTTCAAGATTTTCTGGACGTACCTGTAGGTTAGCCTGTAGCAATGGCTCGTCCGGTCTCCTTTAGAAAAGTTATCAATAAGTTTGATATCCTCCACCGTATCTCGCGGCAGTTTGTCCCGCACAAAGTCGTAGAAATCGTTCTCTACAAAGTTGGCAGGGAGCCAAAACGCGATGTCCCGTGCTCTTGAAGTGTAATTATTGTACGGCTCAAACCTGCAACGAGTCAGGTGGTTTATGTTCGAGACAATACTTGAATAATGAATACAGAGGGGGAGCTGAATTATGTGAAATTCGCATGCATATTTAATTATTTTGTAGACTACGATCTAAGGAATAAATTAATTTATGAACACGCCAAAAGTTAGCCAATCACATTTTCTCAAAAAGAGAAAAAATGTGAAATTTAATCCATAGAAAATTAAAGAGCTGAGTTAAACACACTGCTATCGCGTACTTAATGGGTCTGTGTATGTTGTCGACCCGGAACTGTTTCAGGAATCTCTCGTCCTCGCTCCAGAATAGCCGAATGTCCGGTATGTTGTACATAGCCATCGCCAACCGTTCTAGTCCTAGTCCAAACGCCCAACCGACCTGTAGAATTTGCCCATATATCAATTACACTAATACACTACATCACACCATAACACAAATATAACAAGTACCTTGTGTTATAATACAACACACTATAACATAAATACAACAAGTAGCTTGTGTTATACTACATCACACGGTGTGATTCACACCATAACATAAATACAACAAGTACCTTTTTGGGGACAGCAGACTTGACAAGGATGTCCTGCATCAAGATACCACACCCTAACACTTCCAGCCACTCGTCTGTAAAGATTACAACATGAAGTGGCATAGTTAAATCATAATAATCAATGCAAAGTTTCACTTTTAGTACGGTAACTCCTCACAGATTACAGTAAAAAGGTACAGGAATCAGAAAAAGTACAGGAAAATAAAACTATCAAGATGCTATAGCAAATGTCGTATATTATATATATTATATGTATCATAGTAGAAAGTGGGAAAGAACAAAGTAGAACTAACCATTGTAAAGTATCTCCAGTTCGAAAGAAGGGTAAGTGAAAGGGAAGGTAGCTTCCACCCAGCGGTACTTGCACCGCCCGAACAGAGACTGGACCAAACCAATCAGGGTACTTTTCAGAGAGTACTCCATAATCTTCACTGCCTCTGTTGTGTGGCAGGACTGGATGTTTGGGTCTGCTGGACTGCCTTCATCTGCAAACGCTTTGAACTGAAAATTGGATTGGTTTGGAATTTCACAGCTAACGTTTTAACAGATCGAACCACAATCCCGCAGCGTCTAGAAAAATTATAAGCAGTGATTATCTATATGATGCGGAACGGAAACAGCTTTACCATAAACTCGTACATTTTTGGGGTCCTGTGCAAATTCCTCCAGCTCCCAAGTACTGAAGAGCCGGACACAGTCCATCTGATGAAATACGGGGTAGTGAGTCCGGTCTATAGTGTCCCGTCGGTAGACGTCTCCCGTCGTCAGGAAACAGTCCAGTCCGGATCGGATCATGTCGGAGTCGTGACATGTCATGTGAGCTCGCAACATCAGATCCCTGTGTAATGTTAATGTGAAGGTTTACTTGTTAATAAGTAAACAGATAGACAAATATTAAGGTTTACTTGTTAATGAAGTAACAGATAGACAATATTAAGGTTTACTTGTTATAAGTAACAGACTAGACAATATAAG
>JH152706.1:17472-33392 GCA_000226015.1 Mnemiopsis leidyi | reverse complement strand
GTTTACTTGTTAATGAAGTAAACAGATAGACAAATATTAAGGTTTACTTGTTAATAAAGTAAACAGATAGACAAATATTAAGGTTTACTTGTTAATGAAGCAAACAGATAGACAAATATTAAGGTTTACTTGTTAATAGAGCAAACAGATAGACAAATATTAAGGTTTACTTGTTGCTTAAGCAAACAGATAGACAAATATTAAGGTTTACTTGTTAATAAAGCAAACAGATAGACAAATATTAAGGTTTACTTGTTAATGAAGCAAACAGATAGACAAATATTAAGGTTTACTTGTTAATAGAGCAAACAGATAGACAAATATTAAGGTTTACTTGTTGCTTAAGCAAAACTTACTTGTTAATGAAGTAGTTATCCTGTCTCTGTCTACTGACATGGTCGCCAGGAACAAGCAACTCGTCAAAGTTCTGGGCCCGTGTAACTATTGGTGATATGTTGTCGTAATGGGAGAAGAGAGGAGACCTGTTGTTCCATAGGTACTTGGCCTGGAGTAATAACTTCGTTACTTAGTGACCAGGTGGTAACTATAGTAGTAATTTGCAAGATAAGTGGGGAAACCAGGTAAAACTGCAACCTTGTGTAGTTACCATGGTAACCTGGTCAAGCAAACGTGGTGTAATAACCATGCAAACGTCCAGTGTAATAACCATGGTAACCAACGGTATATGCAAACCTGCATATTCTCGACTATGCGCTGCTTCACTATCTGTAGAGGATGTTGTTTTTGAAGATGCAGTAACCTGTCAGTGTGTTTCAACAAGTGAGCAGATACGTTAGTTTCCTCATCTGCTGGGTAGTCTCTTCCTAGCAGCTGTAACAAGATAAGACGTTAGCGGAACACTTTGTTCCGATACTTTTTACAGTTTGAATTTAAATTTGAGGCTCTGTTAGGTTTTGGTGAGAAGAAATTACTGCCAAGTAAAAAGACTCACTCTGATTGTAGAAAGATGAGAACTCTGTACAAACGAGGAGGGGGAAGCTGAAAGACAGGAAGTTGTAGGAAGGGAGGAACCGGAAGTAAGCAGATTTAGAGCCCTCCGGCTCAGAGTCAGTGTGTTCATTTCAACTACAAAGCTGGGATATCTTTATTGAGATGATTTACAGTCAGATATATTTTCAATACTAACTACACAGCTGGGATATCTTTATTGAGATGATTTACAGTCAGATATATTTTCAATACTAACTATAATGCTGGGATATCTTAATTGAGATTATTTACAGTAAGATATTTTCAATACTAACTATAATGCTGGGATATCTTTATTACATATATATATATTGATTTTTTAGTGACAAGAACATCCTAAGGAACACGTATAAATATATATAAAATTGATTTAATATTCATAAATTGATAAGGATAATAACAAATAAGTTAAAAACAAATAAAAACCACCCTCCGGAAATTTTCTGTAAACCAATCAAAAATGCTATCTGACGTCATACTGTAATAAATAAACATCCTCTGAACCGCTAAAATAGCACGATACATGTTTTACATACTCAGAGCTAGTTTGTAAAGAGGTTAAACTAAGAAACCTCACATCATCTCCAAAATCTCGAAAAATACGAGCCATCTCACGTCCGGTAATACAACAGTCGTTGTGGTAAGTCCAACAGTTCACAGAATTCTGATATTGTTCCGGGGTAAGGGTATTCACCGCGCTGTCAGGTAATCCGGGGGAAATTTCTAAAAGTTGAGCACCGATATGCTCAACAACATCTTGTAGATCTTCTGTTGTTTCTATGGAGGCGGGAACTTCAGAACGTGATCTAAACACGTGAGAAGCTTTGATGACGTCACAAAAACACCACATGTACTCATGTTTGAGCACGTGCGTGAAGCAGTATGTGAGTTTGGCGCGGATGTGCACAGAAAGCTCCCGTAGATCGCAGGAAAACACGTACAAGTCCCGAGTTTTAGTGACGTCACGAATTTTCTTGCACTGAAGACCGCAGATAGTATAGAGAGGTTTAGTGAGCGTTAGAGTTAGCGTGGAGGAGATGACAGAGCAGAACCAACCATTGTCCGATACGTGAGAAGTCAGGTTCAGTAGATCGTTCTGCTGTGAGATATTTCAAATGTTACATTAGTTAGTTTTATTGGGCATGATTTTTAGTAAGTTTAAAATTAAGTTAAAAATTCTCTACTCATGCATATTTAAATTTTTTGGCCACAGGTATTCATTCATAACGAAGACAATAAATTACTTAGAAAATCGGTCATTCATAAAACTAAGCAAACCACTTTATGCCGGCCACTTTTGCAAAAATTACAGATTAAGTTAAACTCACAATTTCAGAGTCCAGGAGCCACATCATGTCAAGTTCCCTGACAGTTACTCCAGGTAAACTACATTGTATTTCTTTATCAGATACTATCGCATATCTCGTGTAAAGCTGCCCCTCCTTTTCTAGCAGGTCCCAAAACTCATCACGGGTGAAAAGTCGGATCTCCATAATATGTACACGTGTCCGCTACATCTTGTTTCTATTTTGAGAAGAAGAATTATTTTGGGAACGGTTACAGGGAAACGGATTCTTAAAGTTTAAAATATTTTGTGTCATGCGGGCATTTTTGTAAGATTTTGCAACTTGCAAATAATTACAATAAAATAAGTACCTAAGATTCTTTTGCAATAAGAATACAGATCAAATTATCAACAAAAACAGATTAAATATTTCACAGGAATGGACATTTTTTTCAAATTTTCAAATCAGTTATAACTATAAAGCTTAAATGTTAACAGAATATACAATTTCGAAATTAATCAGCACAAAAAATCCCCAAATGAATCAATCTGAAACTTCAAAACCCTAAAGTTTACATCCCAAATAGATTATCATTAACAAGAAGTTTCCTAGCCAGCTTGTTATGAGTCAACACACAATTTCCCGCCAGATAAACCTCCCTACCAGTCCTCCTCGTGTACTCCTCCACCCACCGTACTTCCCTCACACTAACCCCTCCCACCACATACACCAACACCCCTCCTCCCGCTACTCCTGGCCGAGGTTTGGTCACTGCTCGTGTAAACAGTCCTAACCCCGTCTTTAGCAAGTCCCGTAACCCTCCAGACCTGTACTCAATGTCCACCAGGTCCTCCTGACTGTCCAGACTCAGCTGGAATATCT
This sequence comes from Mnemiopsis leidyi, assembly GCA_000226015.1. NCBI lineage: Eukaryota > Metazoa > Ctenophora > Tentaculata > Lobata > Bolinopsidae > Mnemiopsis > Mnemiopsis leidyi. The sequence continues at coordinate 30,234 of JH152706.1, read as the reverse complement.
GCTGGAGGAGGGAGCAGTACTGGGGAGACCCTGAATCTTTACTGGTCAGCTGAGAGAGCTGTGAGAGGGATCTCCTCTCCTGAGACACACTCTCAAGTCTGGTGAATATCTGGTCTGTTTTCCTGAGAACATCCTCCTCTGTTTTACACGTGGAGGTGAGGGACGAACTCAGTGGGGAGGTTGAGCTCTGGAGAAGTTTGAAGAACATGTTTTTCAGTTTGGCAAGCTCTATAGCGTCCGTGTCGGAGAAGAGGTCAGTGAGGTCCCCAAACAGAGAGTAGAGATGAGTCAGGAGAGTGAGCACGTGTTCGGGAGTAAGGTCGGGTTTGTCTTGGCAGGATGCCAGGATAGAGTTAGCGAGCTGACTGACTAGGACTGAGTCCTCCAGAGTAGTCCAGAGTAGAGACACGTCGGTGGAGCTGAGGTAGCTTGTTATATCACCACACTCTCTCTCCTGACAGCCCAGTATGGCAGCTAACACTTGGAAGTAAGGAAAGTTCTGGTATTTTGAGAACGTGTCTGTTTCAGGGAGGATTGAGGACAGATCTCTACTTTCTAAAGTTTCCGGGTCTAGTTGGATCTGTCCCTCCAGTGAACTCAGAATCTCATCTGTCAGAGTTGAGTGGTCGGTTGTCAGGAGAGTTGCCATGGGAACAGCTGATTTAGAGTCAGCAAGGCAGCCGCCAATGACAAAGTCAGATTCTTGTTTGTTAAACAGACGTCTTAAATCCACCTTTATATCGTTAGAACCAGAAAACAGCTCCTCAGAATTGTTGAACAGCAAATCAGCAGCGTTACTAGACTCAAAACTCGTAGCAGAGAACAAATCCAGGGTTCTGTCGACAAACACTACACTGAGCTTATTTTTGGCTAGTTTCCGGCCAGGTCTACTTCCTGCTGTAGCTACCAACTGATCTGCTAGAACTCTAGACAACCCACCTACCGAGTAGCAATCTTCAGCTACCCCCAACTCGTCAAACAAGCCTCCCAGCTCCTCAGCCAGCACCTTGATCTGTTGCTGGAGATTCCTGGGCAACATGGCTAGCGAGATTACCTGTCCCAACTCGGGAGATCTGGTGTCACCCCGAGATTTGAGCCAGGAGGACAGAGCGGCGAGATCCGGGGAAGTAAGCGGGAACAAATCACGTGACCCAGGAGTGATGAAGGAGTGGTCAGTAAAGGAAAAGCAAGGGAGAGGAGAGACAAGAAAGTTGAAGAGAGTGTTGGGGTAGAGACTGTCGAGGTTAGATAGTTGGTCCAGATAGTAGCAGTCTGGGTTGTCTTTCCCGGAAATAACCCGGAGTGAGCTGAGATTTAGCAGGGAGAGTACCGTCACCGTCAAGGTATTGGAGTCTACCCATCTTTCTACTGCTTTTGTTAGACTTGGCAGCGAGCCAGCCTCTCCTGGGGTGAAACAGAGTTAGAATTATACACAGTATCTACTATAACCAAGGAGAGATGTTAGATTTAAGCCTTTAGGGAGAGACTGTAAGATTATTAATAAAGTTGAGACAGACAATTTCATCACATCATTTTAGAACAGTTAAGAGTCCCAACTTACTATCTCAGTTTTGAGTATGTACTAATTGAGGATAATTTTATCAAATAATGAAATTAGATTGTGTCACCATTAGATGGTGACACAGACTTTGAGGAGTAGTATAAAATTAATCTAAAATCAAGTAAATGACATTAGCAACATGGCGCCGAGTCGAGCGATAACGATGTCACTCACTAACCTACGAGAAAGAAGACGCTAGCCGCCTGATACCCCACCACGGCCACCCTGTCAGCTACATGATGTACACCGAGCACTTTGTGTTCCTGCAGGAGTTTAGGAACAGTAATGCTCCAGTGAGCTAGTTCTAGGGCGGCAGTGTCACATACCAGTACACTTTCTTCTAGTTCCGACAGAAACTCCAACCACGCTGTCTGACTGTAATCTGATACTCTCAACATTCAGCTAGGTTGGGTAGTTGGTTAATTGGGAGTAATCATCGGGAATAACTTGTTCCTAAATCATTTAAAGCATTATTTATCAGTGAACAGTTGAGAAGCAATGACAAATTCGGTCTGGTACACACTCACAGAGCCTTGCACATAATTGTTTAACTTCAAGTATTGCAATACGTCATCAAACTGTACATTCTGGCACTTAAGCGGTGTTGAGTGTTACAACCCATTCCACAGCGAGACTAAAGCAGCAGACCTTCGTACATCAGCGACGAGCATGTGCGTGCTCAGCTTGTTTATTTATTAAATGTTAAATGGGCCACTCAGGCTGCCTTTGCTCCCTCCCATCAGCACAGGGCTTCAGGTGAACAGTCATCAAAGCTACAGTGAGTAGCAAGTTTCCTGCTCAGGAGCAAAGGGCAACATCATCATCGTGACTGAATCGGTTGTCTATTGTAGAAGACTAAGGTGGGACACATACTGTAGAAATGATCCTAACGAGTATGGTCTTAGGTTAAAAGAGCAAAAGAGAGGGGTATATCTTTCATCATAAATCTTTCCTTGTGTTTGATATTTGCTACTAAATCGAGCATGAAAAAGTTTGAAATTTTTCCGGCCGGACAGGTCTCTCAATTTCATCACTGCGATCAGAGCAAAGAAATATCCAAAATTCCAACCGGAAGCAGGTTTCCGGACTGACATCGGATACCAGTAAATAAGCCACCACACAACATGTACACAGGTGCACAGTGTACACGATGCATAGTTGTACCAGTCACGTTTAATTTTCCTGGTTTGTATAAATCCCGCCATCCCGGAAATGTTAACCGCATTTTAAACAAACCAAATCTTCTAAGAATACAGTTCATTCCGAAAGTGGATGACAGAATAAGAACTAAAATTGATAAAAAACAAAAATTTGACAACAATTCTTAAACAATTATAGGTTATCTTCTCAGTTCTACACTTCGATAAGAGGAATAGAGTCGCACAAAGACATACTTATCATACTTATGTTATGATACGCTTAATAGAAATCTCTAACCAGAACTATCCAACTTCATCAATTCTCTGTATTTGAGTTGATCGTCCACCATATGTCTGTAAACTTCAAACTTTTGTTGATAATACTTGACAAGCTCGGGAATCGGACAATATGAAACATAATCTGCACCACCTTTGCCAGACTCCAATTTCTCAGTGGGAGAGCAGTTCTCCGCGGCGCACTGCGCTAAAAGTGCCGCGCGAATACACATCATATTGCCTCCACGTGGAACTACAACAGGTAACTTGGTGACAGTAGCCAGCACGTGGAGATAAAGCGGGTTATCAGCCAGACCTCCACACAAAGTGATGTAGGAAAACTTCAGTCCGTGTTTCTTCAACTTCTCAATGACCAGACGTACACCTAGCGCGAGACCTTGTACAGTTGCGAGATACGTAGTGTGGAGGTTGTCGAGCGAGGAGTTGAGATCGAGGCCCGAGACCATGCCCCTGAACCAGGGGAGAGCTAGAGGAGACCTGTTACCATGGAGATCGGGTACCACGTGTACGTCACGTGTTCGGGTGTGTAGAGCAGGGTCGGTCAAACTAGCTCCCAAGTAAGAGTTCAGTTTGGAGTACGTCATTTCAGCAGTGTGTGCAGGGTGGGAGCGCACTATGTGGTCAAGCGCGCTGCCCGCAGCTGTCTGTCCCCCCTCATACAACCAGATGTCTGGTAAGACAGCCCCCTGGTAGGGCCCCCATACCCCTGGCACCCAGGTTTTAGTGCGACTCAGCGCCATGATGCACGTGCTGGTTCCCGATATGATGCAGAGCGTTTCACAAACAGGGCTGGGAGCGCAGCGGAGTAGCGCTAGTGTCCCTGCGTGGGCGTCTATCATGGAGACAGCGACGGAAGTACCGGGTCTGAGTCCCAGCTCGGTAGCCGCCTGATCGGACAACCCACCAGACACACTCTCACCTGGGGAGCAGATACAGGTTCCCAACTTGTCCAGCTCTGCCAAGTCCTCCAAGTTTACCTCCTTGAGGAACTCCTTATCCCACCCACCTCTCTCTAGAACATACCCCCACTTGCAAGTCACCGAACACAGAGATCTGGCCGTCTGCCCGGTAGCCCGGTACGTCAGCCAGTCAGGCAGGTCGAACAAATGTGCTGCTCTAGACCAAGTATCTGGGAGGTTCTTCTTTAACCAGAGTAGCTTGGGAGGTTGTTGTTCAGGACTGAAGCCCCCTCCCACATAATCAGTAACACAAGATTTACACTGGTTCACTAATTCAGTTTCTCTCTCCGCTCTGTGATCCATCCACATAAGACAATTGTTGTTCTCCCCCTCACTGAGAGATATAGACAGAGGTTCCCCAGAACTATCGACTAGAACTAGGGAGCAGGTAGCGTCAAACCCTATACCACATACACTCTCCACACCGACCCCCTGGGTCACGTCCCTCACCACCCCACACACCGCCCCCCATATCTCAGTACAACTCTGTTCGTAGTGATCAGGCAGGGGGTTGTACACCGTCAGGGGGCGAGAACTGGTGGCGTGCTCGCGCCCTGTGACGTCACACAAACTTGCACGTGCGCTCCCTGTCCCTACGTCTACCCCGACGTAATAGCAGACCGTGTCGTCAGTTTGGGTCATTTCGTCTTCGTGCGTCAAAATCCTAGTTTAGTTTGGTTCATACAATACGTGAACATTGATCTGGGGCATGTTAATTGATACACATAGAGTCAGTTGCGTTTTGCATGTTAATAGATACACATAGAATAAGTTGCGTTTTGCAAATGCAATAGATTAAAATGAAAATTTTATTAAAAATGCGGAGATTCTTTAAAAGCTATTAAATAAAAACAGACATTGAAAAGGCGAAATAGAAATAAAAACCTGATCCACCACTGATAACGGGTGGAATATACTTCTTTTAAAACTGAGTCCAAGGACTCAGGAATCTTCTGGGAGAAAACATATTGAGAGAGAGAGCCGGGTTTCATGTTTAGGTGTTTCTATGTTAACATCTAGGTTGACAGTATAACCAAGGTAGACAGAAGCACTGTAACAAAATTATCGAGTTAAACATCTACTAGAAGTTTAACGCTCGGCACTGAGTTGGTCAGGGCCTAGAGGATAATACATTAGAGCAGATACTATCGTTATGATCTATTGTTAATCTGTCAACCAGTGTTATAGAATTTGTTTTTAGCTTGTGTTTAGTTCGTTATAGAATTTGTTTTGTTGAGGAAAGTTCCAGTGCCATATTCTCTGTTTTTTTTGCACTGAATATTTTTAAGAGAGCGATTTTAGTGCATAAGTTAAGAGTGTTTTTGGTGCATTAGTATGAACTTTTGGCGGGGAACTATCCAACTTAATATAGCCATGCGTTTGTAAGTTGAAACTTTCAATCGAGGCTTGGTGTGATCTTTGCTAAATTATCTAATAAGTTAACACAAAACCATTGCTTAAACTTTTGTAACAAATAAGCGAAAAAAGTCGGCCCAAACAAACAGTCCAAACCGTTTATCAGGTATGAAGGCATGGTTACTTTTATGTTTTACACTGTATCTTCCCTTCTCTCTTCAAAGAAGTCCCTGACAGTTTGAGAGGTGTGTTGTAGACTGCTGGAATGTCGGAGATGTTTCCTTATCCAAGCTGGCAGTTTCTTGTTAATCCGCTCAGTCCCGTATCTGTAGGATATCAGCGATTATTTTCTAGAAAATTCCCAAATTGATCCACCCTGACAGAAATAAAGCCACACTTCTCACCTCTTGTCGAGAAGGACTATAGAAGCAAAGTCGTTGGCGTGCCTGATAGCTCTGCCTATCGCCTGGTTGACTGACTTCATACACTTGTTCTCATAGTAGGTTTGTCCGGGAGTCCGTCCTTCTTCGGTGCTCTTTAGTGTGCTGTCTAAATACCGCATCTTCTCCTGAAATAAACACTTTTTAGTGTGCTGTCTAAATACCGCATCTTCTCCTGAAATAAACACTTTTTAGTGTGCAGTCTAAATACCGCATCTTCTCCTGAAATAAACACTTTTTAGTGTGCTGTCTAAATACCGCATCTTCTCCTGAAATTAACACTTTTTATTGTGCTGTCTAAATACCGCATCTTCTCCTGAAATAAACACTTTTTAGTTTGTTGTCTAAATACCGCATCTTCTCCTGAAATATACACTTTTTAGTTCACTTCCTGGTTTACTAATACAGAACTCTGAATATTAAGTACTTACTAAGAAATGAGTAATCAGAAATGCAGTTAACATATATAAATGTATACAGGCTGCGACCTAATTTTCACATGGTAATAGAAATAGCTAATAATAGCCAAGCAAGAAGCATTTCCGTCATTCTGACTCTATAGCAATATAGGAATATACACAAACACAGAAGTTGAACCAGTAAACCCACAATAACACAGGTGTCGGTCTACATCTATCCTTCTCTAATTCTACACATAAAGAATTTGGTGGGATTCCTCTTTCTTGGCACGGCTAGCACGATCAGACGTGACAAACTTTCCCGACGGTTTTGCTTGCAAAGAGCCGGAATGATATTTGTTTCTGTATGTCTATAAACAAAAACTATACAATTTGTCAGCGCTATTCAGTTAGTGCTGAGTAATTGGTACAGCTTATTCAAGCTTACGCAATTCGGCTGAACAAATCAATCAATAAGTCGATCTAAAATATTTTTTGTTGTTTTAGATTTTGTTTTTTGTCCTTGTTGGGTGTGTAATGTTAAAATAAAAAAGTTTGGGATATATACCTCGTTGCATAACAGAAAATTAATACGTACTGGGTTCCTGATATATGTGCAATGTGCTTAGTCATAAACTAATTAATATGTGAAATCAAAATGAAGTAGCCGCTCTCCCGCATACATTTTACTAGAATACAAGAACGGCTATGACACAAAATTACAAGATGCAATATCAACGAGCCTTTTATATCCTAACTGATTCATTTCCAACACAGCTTTGTGCTGTCGGTCGAATCGTTGTAATTGTAGTTTAGTTGTTGTATATAGTATATAATATTGTATTTGAGACTGTCTGGTTAAAACAACACTATACAGTCTTCACCTACAATACAGACAGTTCATGCAGTCTTCATGTTGTACAAGATACAGCGTTAACGTTTGTATTGATTTGTTCTCTTATTCTGAATGTAACTGTTAGTTCTAAAATGTTCACCCAAGTTTGATATCTTAGTAAATTTGTGAACATTCGCAGATTACCATCTGTCTCCTGTAGCCTGCTGACCAACCACTAACTCTAAACAGGATGGATCCAGTAGCACTCTTCCTAGCAATACTGCGTCTACCTCTCTACCTTCTCTTGGAACTCTACTACTTCCTGTTTCGTAGCCGACCTTGTAAACCAATAACTAATCAGAACGTGCTAATAACCGGTGCAGGTCAAGGTATCGGCGCGGAGTTCGCGCGACAGTTCGCGGAGCTTGGTAACACAGTGCATTGTCTGGACATCAACAAGGAGCTGGTTGAAGGTGTTGTGGGGACTCTGCGTGCAGCTGGACACGGAGCCCACGCTTACACGTGCGACCTGACGAAGAGCGAGGAAGTGGAGAAAGTTCACAAGGAGATCTGTGAGTCTGGGTGCGTGATAACAGTGCTGATCAACAATGCTGGGGTGGTGTTCGGTGGGAACATCGAGGACATGTCCCTGAACCAGATCCAGCACTCTCTGATGGTGAACTTGGTGTCAGGATTGTGGACCATCAAGCTCTTCCTTCCCGACATGCTCCGTCTTGACCAAGGTCACGTGGTCAACATTGCCTCCATGCTCGGCCTCATGCCACTCCAGGGTGCCATAACCGACTACTGTGCTGGCAAAGCAGGAGCAATCCACACTCTGGCGCAGCTGCGGAACCAGCACGCGTGCACCAATGTCAAGTTCACAGCGGTGTGCCCCTGGTTTGTGAGAACAAAGCTGATAGCCGGTATAGAGGATCAGACCAACCCAATGGAGCCGGAGTTCCTAGTCCGCGCAGCGATTCAAGGTATCAGGGAGGACAAGGATGTTGTCATGATACCCAACTCACTTCGTCTCATCAACTTCCTCCTCAAGCTGTCTCCTCTGCCGATCAGGGACGCTTTCTATAAGAAGAGACCGGATTTTGGAAAGTTTGAAGGACACAAAATGCTGGAGAAAGTACAATAGGATTAGGATTCTGGTATCATGGCAATGGAGACTATGAAATCGGATAGTGACGATCTAAAGGTTAGAGAACAAGAAAGGACACATTGTGTAGAATAAAGTTGTTTCTAAATCCATCCTCCAATGTGTGCATTAACTCATAAATTGAAACTCAGACGAGAAATTTGTTTATATGTACAATGCAGGGAACGTTAGAAATGGTTATAAACCGGTCTGGATATTTATAACTTAACTAAATGTGAAGTGTATTTACCTGTAACTAAATAACGACCAGCAGTGTATTTACCTGTAACTAAATAATGACGAGCAGAGTATTTACCTGTAACTAAATAATGACCAGCAGTGTATTTACCTGTAACACGGGGTCGGAGGGGTTGGCGAAGGGAAGTCCGACAACAACGACACATCGTCCCAAATCGTCACTGAAGTTTATTCCCTCGCTCATTCGTCCTCCGAGCACACTTAGCAGTATTGCTCCTGAAATGTTGGAATTTTTTTAACTTTTTTATTGCCATATAAACAAATCGGAAGTTATTTAGGAAACCTCCTGAATTGAGTGAAATCATTATAAAAATTTGTATAGATTGTTATTTAGTTCTTCGATAAACTTGTATTCTCTATGAAACAATTTACTTTGACCTGACAATACTGCCTAAAGTAGCAGTAACAAATAATAATTCAACATTGACAGCGTGACAAACTATATCCTGAATCTAAAACTATTCTTGTGTAACACAATGTGTACTTTTTAACGAAGATTAGATAAGGTGAAAACTATCACTAGGTGGGTCCAATAAACCAAAAAATTAGGCCCCAACTCTATCGGGAAACAACGGCCACGCCCATTTTTTGGCATAAATTTTAACAGGTTAAAACTACTAAATCTGTGTTTTCGACATAAAGAAGTTGATTTGAGGCTCTGACAGTGCCATACTCAAATATAAATGATAGAAAAAAAAGTTAACCTTGGTCACACTCCTGAGTCTCTAGGACGTCGGAAAAGGGGAACATGGGTTGCAGCGACTTTCCCACAACGCACAGTCCCCGTACAGTGCAGTTCCACGTCGTAGTTAAATGCTTATATACCAAAACTTTTGTTCGGTCCATGTTGACGAGAGACATAGAAACGTGATTTACACTGACGATCAACAACTACGACACATTACATCCTCCTCCTTAACAACAGATCTAATGACAAGCCATTCACAAAAGTTTAAGTTAACACAGATCACAAAACTTCTCTTGATTTCTCTTGCACAGCCATCATGGTACAAATTAACTGAACACTAGATATCGAGTTAGACAGCAGTATAAATGGGACCAACATTAATAGCGCTTATTTTTTGTAACCCTTGATTTCGATTCGATAGCTTTTGTGGACGGGCGGCAGGAAAAACACCTGTACCTTTAACTGGAGCGTCATCACTCGAACTTGTTCAGTTTGGCTAAACAAAGCAATAGACTGATTACATTCTCTTATGATTTATATTTTAATTTGCATGTTTTGCGAGATTGCCATTGGCAAACAGAAGCAATTTGATGCGCAGTTGCTTCATTCATACACTTATTGATTATACCCAGAACTGACCATTACCAGCCGACCACCGTAAACAAATTCATTTCTCCAACATGTCAAATTATGAGCACGGTGTGGTACAATTTCTGAATACTCAAATTACTTTAATTATGGAGGAGAAATTTGTTGTTATTTGATATTTAACGGCAGGTCTGCGGTTTTAAACTGTACTCAGTACTGCAGTTATCCTCACAACGCAGTGGAAGTAATCACTCCGTCTGTTGAACGTAAAATTTCATTCCCATGTTAGCGTTTGGTTTGGCTCCAGCCACAAAACATTAGTGCTTATTAAATCGTTTATAACACTTTTAATCGTTTCAGAGAAATGAAATTGGTTGAAAACTACAGACCTGCCGATCAGAAACTTAAGTATCCCGTAAAATTTAAGAGATCCCTTAATAAAGACTCCAGTAAGATTGAGTTTCACTACCTTCTTCTCATTTTTAGGTTCTATGTCACTGAGGATGATTTACCGAAATATATTTGACTAAGGACTTGGATATTAATATTTGAAGTTTAGTTTCCTGATTTTAGAGTATCATTCGTGTTTCTGATATTTGGGTAAAATCAAACTCTCCGACTCCCGTAAGAGCTAATAAGTAGCCCCACCCCCTGAATATTCTTGTCTGTCTCCGATATTGAAGCTTTGACATCTGTCATAATCACTCAATAAACCTCATTCTTCTATCCCTCCATCTTTACTTTGTATGGTACGAACTACATGCTACAAGCGTGCTATAATTAATCATGTGCACCTCTAAATGAATTGAATTCATCGTCGAGGTAAAATTCATTTTACGACTAAGTAAAATTCATTCTACGACTAAGTCCTTGTCATAAGTATTAACAGCTGTTATGCATGGGATGATAATTAATATTCTAATTTATCCAACTATGCATGGCCTATTGTGAGGATCTACAGAAAATTTTAACGTCATGAGCAATTTCATGCAGTTAAATAACTTAACCTAAGGTGACTTAACTAAGGTGGCTCATTAAGTATTATATTAGCAGTATAAAGCAGACAGCGCCTTGCCCTTAGTAGCTGCCTAAGTACCCTGGATGATAATTGAATATTACCGGTTTAAATTGTACGCCACAACATCTAATTGGTGTACTCCTCATTATTTGAGCAAAATGACTATCGCGGTAGGTTCAATTAAATGCACGCCCTCTCCTAGGAGCTGTAGCTTTCCATGGGTGGCCGACGTCCTGCCCCAGAGCATTGTAACCCAGAGAATTAGCCCCAGTGACGTCCTGTTCCACAACAGACCACTTCGATAGAGTCTGGGTTAGGGTTAGAGTCGCTGGGGCACGATGATATTGGGCAAGACGACGGGAACCCTTTCCAAATTCCATGAGATGTTCGTACATCCGAAATTTTTAAGTTTAAGAACTCTTAAATGTTTGTTTAAAAAGTAAACAAATACTTGACTGTAAACTTTAGAAGCTGAATGTTTACAATTTAAAGTATTTTTCAAGTTAAGTCCTCCAGCTAGGACCACCTGCCCTTGTCAGGCGTGAAGCCCTGACTCGGATCCGAGCATACCGCTAAATACCTCAAAGATTGTAACTTTATACATAGCAGCGTAAGGAATCTTAGCCAGAAACGAGCGTATATTAGCAATTAAATGACACGAACCACCCTTATTAGCGAGATTGACTAGGAGGGGAGACCTCACGGTATCTGCTAGATTTATATTTAATCTTCTTGAATTATTTTTCCTCGAATAACTGGGCGTTGTGCATCCCCGTCATCCTTGCTATACTTAGAAAATTAAGGAATCAGGCAAATTATTCAGTCACCAGGGATACAATTTAGCAACTAGGGATATTATCAGCAACCAGTGCAGGGATATTATCATCCAACAGAGACTGGTATAAAGTCCGTCAAACAGAACCATTGTTAGCAAATGAGGCAATCCCATGGGTTTGATTTTGTTTCCTTTGACGAGCACATTTTTTCTACAGTTGTCTTTGAGTAAGTGTATACATCTTTGTGTTCAGGATTATTATTCTGCTAACCATTCTAACATTTTGTAAGGTCTTGGTCAAGCTGCCGCTACGGTCTACCATTGTGCATGTATAAAAACAATGCAACGTTAAACCACTTAGGGAGTAGTTTATGATTATCAATAGCATTCAGAAATTTGAGAGCAGGATCGTGTTGTTCAATTAATACACTGCAACTTTCTGAGTACACCGGTCTTAATATTTATAATTTGTGTTTTTCTATCATTCGCCAGGATTTAAAAAATTTCCTTATGTGTTATTGGGGGTGTGGGATCTTGGGATTATTTTTATAATGTCATGTCTTCGAGTATTGAATCGTAATTTTGGTTATTAATTTAAAACATATTTTCTCTATATAAATTGATTTTTGTATTTCTGCAAAAGGGACCATTCTGTGTAGGTCTGAATTTTTCAGACGATTCGACGTTTTGGCTTCCCCTCAGATCGTACAGGGTGGCCTTTTCTTAGAGCATTTGATTATAAAATTGATCGTCATATTTTCTGTTCATTGTGTATAATTCACTGTACTATTTGAAAAGTTTTAAATAAAAAATTTGGAATATAAACTGCAGCCTGTTTTCTATCATTCGCAATTTCGACATTTTTCTTTATACAGAACGATATTATTTATATGTGCATAATTATGTATGCGTTGTGAAATATTAGAGTATACGCACCTGCAGTAACAATGGAGAATTTGCATACAGTTATCTCATTGGGCTATTTCCTTTCTAGTTATAGCGTCCTCTTTTCGGACTATATAGCATTTGTGGACCATTTGGCTAAAACGTTTCATTTGAAATTTCATCACATGCTGCTCTTTAGACTAAACGTTTTAAGTTCAATCCTCATATACGCAATAATAGATACTGATAACGAAAGCTATAAATCAGAAATTGTACAGGTCATATCCCTACAAGAGAGCCCCCAGTGCCCCCGTTGTCCCAGTGCCTAAGTGCTCCAGTGTCCCAGTGGCCCAGTGTCCCAGTGTTCCAGTGTCCCAGTGTCCCAGTGTCCCAGTGTCCAGTGTCCCAGTGCCTCAAT
>JH152705.1:14056-29583 GCA_000226015.1 Mnemiopsis leidyi | reverse complement strand
TCGAGATACTCAACAAGAACCATCTTTTAAAAAATACCTAGGAAACAAGGTAAGACTGTTGAATGGAACCGAACAGAAAATTGATATTGAAAGTTACTAACATGGGAAATTTAGGTAAAGAATTCGGAGCACAGATCAAGAAATCGATGTAGAGTCACCTTACCTCGAAATTTCTAATCCCGTCCAGCAATTGTTGAATGTGATGTTGTTTGACTCGGGGCTGCCCATCCTCTACAATGATATAGGAAATTGTTTTCCTGAAAGTCACAGTTCAAACTACACGGGGATAACGGATCTTAATGTGACGGATACATGTATACATATATGTATATACATATATATATATATACATATATGTGCTACTACACGACAAATTGATAATGTTGGTGGTCAGAAGAGAAACGCTCAGATAATAAAGGCTTGAAAACTTCGTTTAATTACATCATTAGAGCCTCAAATTATTTGTATAATAGTAGTTGTTGAAAGTATTAAAACAAACTGCTCGACTTAACGCTAAACATATTTCAGGACAAACTGCTCGACTTAACGCTAAACATATTTCAGGACAAACTGCTCGACTAAACGCTAAACATATTTCAGGACAAACTGCTCGACTAAACTCTAAACATATTTCAGGACAAACTGCTCAACTAAACTCTAAACACATTTCAAGACAAACTGCTAGACTAAACTCTAAACACATTTCAGGACAAACTGCTCAACTAAACTCTAAACACATTTCAGGACAAACTGCTAGACTAAACTCTAAACACATTTCAGGACAAACTGCTACACTAAACTTTAAACACATTTCAGGACAAACTGCTCAACTAAACTCTAAACACATTTCAGGACAAACTGCTAGACTAAACTCTAAACACATTTCAGGACAAACTGTTCAACTAAACTCTAAACACATTTCAGGACAAACTGCTCAACTAAACTCTGAAAACATTTCAGGGAAAACTGCTCAACTAAACTGTAAACACATTTCAGGACAATTTGCCAGAGGATCTAAGAATATATGTGACGAGCGAGCGAACGCCAGCGTACCAGGGAGAGGAAAAGAAGCCCGGAGAACAGAGGATCAGTGATGAGGAGTTGTTTAAAACAACACAAAACAATATTAAGAGACTTGCTGCTCTGGTACAAAAGTAACTGTGCCACAATTTAGACCTCGTGACATATAACACTGGCTTGGCTTTCAGCTTTGACTGCTGGGATGGAATTGTTTTCCTCAATTTCTTTACCGATCGTATGGGTGATCAGCTTTTTTGTTTATAAATTTTCTTATTAACTGTAAGGTAAGTTTTTTCACGTGAATCACCTCAGCTCTAAAGGAATTTGTCAGCTAACCTGAGACGATTTTGGAAACAAAGTGTCTGACCTATTTTAACAAAAGTTATCACTGATAAGCAAAATAAATGTGCCATGGTTTAGAGGCAAGTTTATTAGTATCTCTGTGGTCAATCGCTCGATATTTCATGAACCCTCGGTAGTGGTAACTCTTGCCTTTCATTATAATACGATGTAGCAAAGATGATGAGTGCAACTGTATGTTAATTAAATTTATGATATACTTAACCCCAATTCAAATTTGTCAGTTTCATGTCCCCATTCACAGAACACAACTATTTTCGGTTCATAGAATAAATATATTCATAAAATATACTATGTTCTCGTACCAACTGTCTCATGCACACGATGGTCCTTAAATGGATTCATGCACCTTTTGATGCGCCGAAAAATGTCTTTTTTATATAAAAAGCACACAATTTTACATCTACGATGACAGAAAGTGCGCGTCTCCGACTCGTATTTAACACTTTAGGACTGCGAAACCGTTCTTAATCAATTTTCATGAAAAGTATGTACTCGTCCGTTTTGTAAATTTTCGATCTTCTAAGTTAGAAAACGTAAATTCGCACCAATAACCAAAGAACACAGCTTTTGTTGAATAAAACATCGAAAAGTCTAAACAAATAAAGAAATGATATGATATCATTATACATATAATTCTAAAATCTCACATGAAAATTAACATTGACTTTTATATTTAACCTCAACAAGAAATTAGTCAAGTGTTTGAGTAGCTACAGTATAAACAAGATTTCACAACAACATCAGCTCATTTATATTGATTACTAACATTTATAGTTTATACTGTCAGTTAGGGCACTGTAACATCTGTTTCACACACAGTTAGAAATTTCATTTCGTTATTATTCGGCCCATTGTGTGGTTTGAAGAAGAGAAGAAATGTAATTTGTCTGAGTCTTTCTGATTTCTGACGTTTGTTCATCAATATCTTTTCCATTTTGGTTCATTATCTTTTACAATTGATGCTTTTAAAGGGAATAATCGTTCTATCGAGCCTTGGTTGATGTAAAACTGAATAACACAGAGGCATTACTCCTGCTATGGAATTCAATCCAGATATGAAAGTTCTTAGTGCAATGCCAGTCTGGCTGTCCATTCCACCGTCAACCCATCATTCTTCACTTCCCTTGTCAACATTTTACAGACTCGTCTCGACATTCCTACTTAAGTGATGAGGTTCACTCTAGGTCAAATTTCTTTCTTCTTCTCAGTCTCGCCAAATCTGAACTCTACCTCATCACAGTGCAGACAGGTCATGTGACTTGTTTGTTTAGTTCGTGATTTCATTCTCGACAAGCATTACTTCTATGAAAGTTGCACTAAACTGTTCCTGACACTTCCAATGTTCATTCCTATCCTCGAAATAGTTCCTCCTATTTTAGAGGCTTGTGGTATCAAATATTCCCGTCTTAAATCCAGCCTTGACTTGAGAGCTCTGTAGAACGTAATTCCTGGGTACCTCATGTAGTCAGCTACCGTGGAGTAGAGAATCTCGCCAGTCACGATGAGCAGAGAGAGACAAACGCCAGCTCCCAGGATATAAAATGCTCCACCTAGCATCTTCATGTCGAGGACCACATCGTTTCCCACTTTCTGGTCGCACAACGCCTTCTTCGCCGACCACTTAGACCAGTAGAAATCTATGAGCCCTTTCTCTCGATACTCAAGCAAGTATTTGTCCACCAGATTTTTGTATGGGGACCCTTTTGGCAGGCCGAAGCTGTACTCAAAAGATTGAAACTCGTTGCCAATCGGAAACATATCGCAGTCGTCTTTTAGGTGATGTCTGAGAATTGGTCCTTCGTCTATAAAGACAAACGAGCCATTCCTCAGTTTTTCCAAAGCTTCCTCTAGAGACCCCAAAGCGACTCCATTCTGGGCTATCTGACTGTAGACTTTGTTCTTGTTGGTGAGTAGAAGCGTCTCTGGGTTCCTGTTCCCAATAACTCCCCACTCGTACTTTGTTTGGCCGAGAAGGTTCTGGACGTCGTCAATCTGCACTCCCAAGTTAGAGAGCGTCATAAAAGCAGTGAGGTTTGCCGTGTACACTGACATGATGATCAGCATGAAGAACCACCATGAAAAGAGAAGAAATCTTCCTGACATGGAGTACGGTAGGAGTCGCGTGTTTTTTCCCACCAGCCCGGTCCCGACCATCCAGATTGAGTTGTAGAGAGATGTTTCTTGAGAACTTTTGTCTTCTTCTTTGTCAACCAGACAGCCCGTACTGTTGGACCTCTTTCTCAGGATGTTGGCCCCGGTTTCCGATCTCAACATATCGCAACTTCTGCATGTACAAAGTTTCATGGCATGCAACCTAGCTCCGTGAATACCCATCGGTGAAATCTTGCTCATTATGCCGATGAGCATGGCCACAATAAAGTTCACCATGAGGAGGGCAGCAAAGACTGTCTTGTCAAAAGGGGAGAGGAAGAACCACGGGTTGTTTGTACCAGATTCAGCCTTGACGATGGCTTGAATGGCTGCGTCCATGAAGGGGTAACCAAAGTCGATAACTTCTTTTCTCGCGCTGCTAGTGGACAAAGGCAATGGAACCATGTCAATTCGTTCCTCGATCAATTCGTTGATCAGGCCATTCCAGCGCTTGGTTACAGGGTTGTACCCACCCCAGTGCCCATCTGGAGGTTTGACATAATCGTACGTAAATCCGAGATCCTCTGCTAGTCGCTGGATCAGATCGTCACACATCCCGATCCAACACGAATTTCCCTCGCAATTGCCCGTTAGTTCATACATAAAGGGCCCCTCCGCCAGTGCTCCAAGCTTGAGGTGGACTCCTTCTAAATCATTGGCAATGTATGAGGGGACTTGGTGGGTACCACCTAGGAAAGTAAACTTTCCGTAAATGTTAATGAGTGAAGAGTTGTGCCAGGACCCCACTGTCTGAAAGTTATCGTCCTTGAAGTTAACAATGTCGTAAACTATCCTCCTGCTAACTCCAGAGCTCGTGAAATTTATCTTTCCCACTACTCCGTTGAATTCCGCTGAAAAGAAGGACTCTAAAACCTCCATTCCTTGAGTCCACTTATTCTCGGAAAAGCAACTTAGATTGGGCTGTTTGGGTGAGCCTATACTTTTCAGGACACTCGAAGCTAAACCGAAAGCGTCATACATAAGCAAAGAATATATCGTCAGATCATCAGCTGATGTTTTATTGCTTGATGTCAAATATGAATCTTTGAACTTCTTGTAGGAATCTGTCTTTGTCACAGCAGCCCGTAGACCGATCAGGCCCTCATAATAACTCACATAAGATCCGTTGTAGAGCAAACTAGCGGGCTGGGAAACTGAGGCCTCTGTTATTATCCACACGTAGCCAACACCCATCAGCCCAACAGTATGGGCTTCTTTCAGTATGTCTCTTACGTAGTCAGATCCACAGTGTAACAGAATGACTTTTGCCAAGCTCGCCTTCAACTCCTTCAAGTGGTAGGAAACTATTGGACCGTCCTTGCCTAATTCGAAAAAGAGAGTGTGCTTGACCGTGTGGCCCTGATGTTTGTTGATACTGTTTTGGAGCTCAACTATGCCATTCATCCCGTATGAGTCAGATGAGGCTAATATTGAAATTTCCTTCCACGAAAAATGCTCCATCAGATCATGAATGGCACGACCCTGATAGTTGTCTGGTGGAGAAAGTCTAATCAGATAGTCCCTATCGCTTGTCCTCAAGTAGGGGTCGGTGGCAGACACCGAAACCAAGGGAATGTGCAGCGGAGACACGACATCAGCGTGGACCGCGGTGTCTAGAGAACTAGCTGAGGATATCATTACGGAGACTCCCTCCGATATAAGCTGACAACAAGCCTCCACCTTCTCCAGCAGAGCCTCCCCGTATTCTCTGGTCAGGATCGTCAGGTTGAAGTTCTCCTCCGCATGACTAATGAGGTTTCTCCAGGCTGCTTCGTACGGTTCACCTTTTCGATAGAGTAGTCCGACCTTTTCCTTGGAAGTTTGAACTAGACTGATGTGGAACAGAAGTGTGATACATAGCAGAGTCCGTAACATGGGTATTCGGTACCTGTCAATCGAAGTGAGTTAGTCAAAAGAGAACGGCAGGATAAAGAGGGGCTCATAATAAGTCTTTAACTATAAGATGTAGGTGTGATTGAGAATAAAAATGTATATTGTATAAAGGATAGTAATACTAATACTACTAGTAGCGATAAATGTAAAGTCCAAAAGTACTACTACTATACTAAATTTTTACAACCAAATCTGTCATCTTTGACTATAGGTCATATTATAGTCATAGATGACAGATTTGGTTGTTGAAATTTAACACGAACTAACGATGCAAGAAAATAACAAATGTTGCGGCTTAAGAAAATTTTTTGTACCAGAATGTATATGGATCTCGTAGTGTTACTGTTATCAAATTTGGCTCATACCGTGGGAATGAAGAATTTGAGTTTTTGCATAAAACAAAGTTTGAGTAAACAAATTGTCTGTTTTACGCCGAGTATAAACAGTACAAATTTACAGTGTAGATTAGGGACATGGAAGTCTCTAATGAGAAAGGAGGCGCACTTCAATTAACAACTTCAAACTTATCCTTGTAATTATTCATGAATAATGACTGGCTACCGAATTGGATGTAATTTCATGTAATCAACGCAAATTTTGAGAGTAAAATTCCGCATATGAAAAACAGAAATACCACCTACAATTAAACGTTTACAGTTACAATTTGAGCACGGAAATTAATGGCAAACGTACAAAAGTGGTCCTGTAATGCAGGGAGCATATCAAATCAGGCAATTCTGTTGACGCGGCAGCTGCATCCGTAATTTTGACGATAACCCGCGACTGAGTCTATTATGTTTTGAGGCTGAAATTAATAAGACTGAGAAAATAATTGACCATCGTACAAGTTTAAATTGAGAGGCATGGTGCACCTCAGCTGGCAAGCAAATAACTGGTTTGGTTTAATTACATTAGAAGTAGGGTGAAGAACCTTTTTCAAACAAATTTTGCTGCATGAAACATGAGTCACTCGTTAAATTTAAAAAAATTTTCTTTATTCTTCTGTAATAGCTTGCCCCTGCAATGACATCGCATGGGGCATTAATAAAAAACTAGATATTACGAACAGAGCGGTAATGCTAATAGCTTATTCAATGTAAGTGCAGATGGTAAAGTCATAGAAGAATTACCATTCGAATTTTAAAATTAAATTTAAAGGGCCATACGATTACGTAAACGTCTACAATGGAGTTTCAGAGCAAAGTTGCAATTTTTTAAATTTTGAAATGAATTTAAAACAAGTCAACATCATTCAAACTTTTAGACGATGAAATAGCTCTACCATGGCTATCCTATTTAAATGCCATATCGTACTAAATAAAGAATAACATTCCTTGTTAATTAACAACTTACTGAAGTCTAAGCGATGGGATTCGACTGTTCAAACGTTCGGAACATAACTGGCACAAATAAATTGGTTGTACGAACTTGCATTTTGTACTGTAGTGGACAATGGTTGTAGATAATTACCGAAAGGTGTCAGTTTTATCAAATTATGGCTAGCCCGACCTCGTTAAAGCGCCCTTCAGGCTTCAGGAGTACATAATGAACGACACAAAAATTGATTACCAATTAATTGAATAATAACCAGAATCAATTCTATGGTCTATTAGAAGTGTTAATGAATCTTTCATTCGGGAGCCTGCAGCTATATAGGATGAGTCGAATTATACAATAGTATTCAAGCCGGATAATTGAATGAAAATTGTGGAACACAGCTTTTTTGGATAGGTTTGAGGATAGAGATAAGATTTTACGAAGGTTTTTTGGGATGGGTTCACAAATTTTGGCTAATAAGAAGCAAGAAAGTAGAAACAAGAAAGTAGAAGCAAGAAAGTAGAAACTGCAGTGCTTTCTAAATTCTGATTGGTTAAAATGTGTAATTCTAAAGATTTTGACATGTTTCTTTTTTGGTGTTACTGTTTATTTTTCTTGATAAATCGCTCCCAAATCCGGCAAAGTGAGGTCAGACTTAACTTAACTTACTTGTTGGATACATTTCTTTCAAATCGCAGCTCATCTGGACCAAGGTAACCTACTCCTAGGTTTTAACCCAAACGTTTAAATCTGACAGGTGACAAAAACCTGAAATTGTATTTGTAAACAGTTATAGATGTACTGGTAGGTGGTCCAGGTGGTGACATAACGAACCATGAAGTCTCGAGTTACGATCAAGTTCAGTTTAATCAATTTGTCCACCAACTCGTGGAGATCTCACATTACTGGACCTCACACACACACTGTACACTCAACAGGACACTGTTTTACGAACCTCCATATTCTCATGTTAACGTGCCGGTTTGCTCTCTGTCTTTACTGTACTTGTAGTCGTACTCGTAGATAACCGATATTTGTCCGTGTTTGTGACGTAGTCTGGCCTACATATCCCATCTTCTCACTGAAACCCGGCCGGTCCATATATACCGCGATGACAAGGCGCTCTGTACGGGTTTCGCTCGAGTAGCTCTTCACCAGCTCTCAGTTGGCTGGTTTTTCGAGGAGTTCTGACATTGTTCATGTCTGGTAGTTAGAGTTCAGGGATGAGGTAATTTTCCGTCCTCTCTCTGAACGTTGATGTGACTTTATACTATTATGTTTTAGTATATGACATGACAACACGACTGATTACAAGCTGAGCTTACTTAGGCTTCACAACGGGTATAAGTCATACTATACTGTAACACACCCTCCGTTATTAACCATTTCAGTTATATTGGATTGCTCATATCTTTATACGTTTATCTGCAGGTGCTTGCCTTGTTATCCGTATCCGTATATCATTGTTGGGCTGCTGGGTATTTGTTTGAATACAACACATTTATATAATGGTTTTATCTTCTTAATGATGCTATATCTTTGTGCCCGTTCTACATTTTACTTTTAGATAAATCTTTAGATTCAAGCTACACGCCTAAAGTAATTTTCAAGAATTTTCGGTCGATTCTTAACTTACATTATAAGTTTCTTTATTTTTCTTCTTGAATAATTCATAATGATTAGCATAGTGAAAACATAACATAAAATAATAAAATCAAACATGTGTCCTGGAATTTGATTCAAATGTATTTATTATACCATTTACCATATCACAATCATTCTTGTTCTCAAAACGAGATCGCGTTTTCACACTTTCCAAGTTTGCGATTTTTGATTGTGTTACTGTTGTCTTTTCAACCAGCAGAATCACTGAACTTCTTCGGCGATGGCAACTTAAGAAGTTAAGCGATCGCTGAACTTGAGGACTCTCCGTGATCTTTTGAGATAGTTTATTAACTCGATACAATAGGTTGCTAAATGTTCTGAGAATGAGATTCATCCACTGCTCCGCTTTTTTCGGTTATCTCATAAACTTCATCTGCATCATTCGGATGAATGGATTTATAGGAAAACGTAGCTAGCTTGCCTCTGAATCTGATGCTGTCGACTCTTTCAAAAGCTTCAGGAATGGTTCTACTCAGCGAATCACTGTGGAGGATGGAATTCATGGCAGCATTTAGTGGGACAATATTAGCGATGAGGATCAAGGATGTCCGTCATAATGTTGGACAGGGGTGTGTCTGTAGTCAGGCAGACAAGTTGTGAGCCTATAATTATGAAGCTGAATTTGGATGACAGAAAAAAAAAGATGTGGTCTTCTCGCTTCGGTTCAGCGACAACGGTATTTGGACGTGGAGCAACCGCCTGCTGAGGTTGGGTTTTCTTGAACGAGCTCCTGCTTAGGCTCAGGCCCAAATTCGTGCAACTCCAACAACGAAAATTCGGCAGCATTAATTCTGTTTTCTTTATATTCGAACAGTTGGGCTAATTAGAGATCAAGCAAACATCTAAATCCATAATGCCCCTCCGAGGATGTATCGACGATCTGCATCGCTGTTAAACATTAAACAAACACTCGTCCAGACAATCAGGTCGGCTGTTATTAATACACACCTAGTCCAAGGCTTTGCAACTTTTACCATCAGGCATCGGCACATCAAACAAGTGGAGAAACCGTCACATTTCCAACCGTCCGCGTCAGGAATAACACAAGCCTTGTTCGCGAATACGCTCGTGTTTCTTAAACACAAGCTTATTAGCCGGTCGTGGGATCTCCAGATCTGTGTCGTTCACGATCAGGAAGGTCTTTTCAGGAGTTACGGTGAACTTATGTACATAGAAATCATCCAACCTGATTGTCCTGGTGACAGTTTGTTGACTCCACAAACTCATAAAGTCATAATGTCGATTGGCGGACATTTGTCCGAACGGACATTTGTCCGCATGCCTGTTAACAAGCATATTCGGACAATTGTCCGTTCGGACAAATATCCGTTTCCCGGACATTTGTCCGAATCACATCACATGCTACTAGCATGTACATTAGAGCGGGAACTGGCTAGACAAGAAGAAGAACGAGACTACTTACTGGAAGTATGCAGATTTTCGCAAGGGTTGCAGGCCCCGATTACTACATTGGACGTCGGACGACCAGCTGACTTCTCCTGACCACTCCCACGACTCTGTCCTTCAAGTTCAAGCCAAACAGTCTCTCAAGAGGAAGGCGGCACAGGCTTATCTACCCACCAAATTCCCCTGCTCTGAAGCCGTGTCTGGACTCGGCTTTGAAGCTCGGGCGAAGCTTGGCTGTACACTAGACTCTCTTGGAAGTATGGCTATTATACGGAGCAAGCAACATACACCCCTCCAACCCCCGGAACCTTGAACAACTATGATGACTACTCTGACCCTATGGATGTTTGACTACAAACCGATTCGGACAAATGTCCTTTCGGACAAATGTCCGTTTATCATCAGATTAGCAGTTCGGACAAATGTCCGTTCGGACAAACGTCCATTCGGACAAATGTCCGGTCACCATAATGTCATAAATGTAATAAACGTAATAAGGAGCAAAATCGGGTTACTGCATTAATGTCGATCTATTATCATTCAGCATCTGCACTTAGTTTTCACTAACTCACTAAGTCAAAACTAAAATCACGATATTTTTTTGCATGAATGCATCTGTTCGGTAAAAATTTATTAAGCCCCGGCCTCGTCAAAGAAATCCCTGATGCCAATTTAATGAATAAAGTGATGACTAAAATGTTTACAGCTACTTAAGTACTTAAGAACTCTAGTACTCAAGATTCAGTAAATGTCATTAAATGATTCAAATTGTATACACGATATACTAGTCACTGATGATTTGATACACGTAGATTTGTGAAATCCGTAGTTTCTAATTCTTTCGTTCTTCATCGGAATAACCGGAATCTCACATGAAATTTTAAGTCTGTGTGACCTCAGCCAGATACGAATGATTCATGACTGGTTGCCACACCATGGACACATCCTCACTTAGGCCCACATTTTTGAGTGATTACATTCCTACATTGATTCATGCGGTTCCCTTCAACATGATTATGGTAGCATGTAATTGTCGCTCTAATTTGAAGTGACTGAACGAGTGTAGATTCCATATCCTAGATACTTTCAGTGCTGTCAGCATGTATTTCTGCTGTTTTGTTTCTTTGTTTAGAGCTTTATAGAAATCGTTAGACTGGGCTTGTCGTGAGTCGTTGTAACGTATATTTCATGATTTACTCTAAAACCTTTTTTAGTGGGTTTTTCTCAATCAGTTCTGTAATTATAGGATCAGAGAGATTTTTATTTTGTACTCAGACTTTCAATTCTGTCTGTCTATAGGTATAATATGTTCATAATCAACTTTGTTATGATTTTGTCTACATTCCTGTGAAATCTCTCGATGCTTGATCACTTTATCGAATCCTATTCTGCAGCTATTCACATTGCTTTCATATTGCTCTAAAGATACCTCATGTGACACAAATTAAAGACAAATATTATACCCTACAAAAAGCATGATGCTTTCATGGTCCAAACGTCCAAATACCTAAAATTAGGTAGCAAAGCTGACAAATGGTTGCAGATGTCTTAATTAGATTTTGTAATTTACATAGTTTAATTCTAAAATAATCGTCTTACGAGTAGAGTGCTTAGCGGAATTATGTCTCGAATTAAATCCCGTTTCAGTCGTACAGAACTTTATACATGTTATGAGCATGCAATTCCATGGCTTGCTATCAACTTATATATGTGAAGAGGGAAGTTTTGCCCACCGTGAAGTTTTCTACATGATCTATAACTAGATAATTAAATATAGATAAGAGTGGAGAAAACTAGAAGACGGTTGATGCTTTTTATAGTTTTCCTCTAATTGTGTTTTTGATATCTGTATTAAGCTGCTTAGGATGCTTTTTAAAAAGACATTTTGTACTTTTTGCAGATTTCTTACTCTCCTACCACTATTACTTTAAATCACGGCCACTTCACTACTTGTCATCTTGTGTAACTGTAAGCTGCAAGTGCGACATTTCACCTGGCGCACTTTTGTTGCTGTTATTCAATTTCAACCTCATTATAGTGATCTCACTTTCCTAGCATAAATTGAAGTTTATATTACATAATCTTAACAGTTTTAAAGTTTAAAATGAACCAAATACGGTTATCACACGTATAAAAGATAACACGAAAATATCAGATTTAGAATGTATACTTATATGTGCGGAGTGATAATGAAGTATAAAAGTGCTGCATGCATAATATTTTCTGAATTAGCAGCCGTGCATGGCTCACATCCGCTCTCGTTCTCAGCCGGGTTACCGGGTATTGCCTCACCTTGCTACCTCACGGTTTTTAGCAGACATTGACACGGAGTCTTGCCACAGATTGGTCAATCTATCATCATCTCACGATTGCTATACTACTACTTGTATATCGTAGTTCATGTTGTTGTATTGCACTTGCATCTCTTAGTGTCGTAAATTTTAGGTTAACTGCTGAGGCTTTGATGCTATTTTTGTTCCAGAAATTCTGTAGTTCTTCATTTAGAATAAGTATCTTTTGTAAAATGTTTCATTGTAATTAACCATGTGACAGCGAACAGTGCAAGTATAGTATCGAGCATGAACGTTATCACCTGTCGATTTAAAGATTTGTGGCCCTTCTCCAAAATCTTCTACAATTTAACTTTTAAGTTAATACGAATTTTAATGACACTGATCCCACTCAAGATTGCCAATATGACGTTTCAAAGTGTATCTCTGGACAAACACAACTACTACAGAGCCAAGCACGACGCCGCCCCGCTGACTTGGGACCGCAACTGCCAGGTCCATGCCCAGAACTGGGCAAACCAACTTCTCAGAACCAACACATTCGGTCATTCGAGCGACAGGTGAGATGTTGTCATGTACTCATACTGATATAGTACAGTTGTAGTAAGCAGCATGGTTTTGTACATTCGCGCTATACTATACATTTGAAGTGTTATATGTAGTTTCTTAACACCACATGCAATTTCCACTTATATAGAATTAATTTGAATATATAATGCACTTCGCATGACTGATAAAATTGTTTTACTCTTTGATTTTTCAAAGGAATGACATGGGGGAAAACATTTGGGCTTACTACATGACTAGGGGGAAGCTGAAGAAAACCGATGAACAGATGGCTGAGGAGGCAATCAAAGCTTGGTAAGTATTTGTCTCATCACATTTTTATCTTCCTCTTTCATTACTTATAAAGTAAGTAAGGGAAATTTTCTTTATCCTCTAACTGCAACTCGTTTATTGGACAAGAAAGACTATCTTCCTATTAAGCTATCTTTTCCTTGTCCAATCAACGAGTTGCGGTCTGAGTCAGAGAGTAAAGGAAATTTTTCTTACTCGTTTTATATCACGATATGCGACTCTTACAGACAGTGTCCCATTGAACTATAATTCACCTCTTTCATTACGCCGGTCTTCATGGTGACAAAAAACATAAACTTTAGAAAAGTTCGAAAATGTCACCATTGTTTGTATCTAGCCTATGATTGCTACAATTATAAGAGTTAGAGTAGCCATCTCTTAATGATATAAAATCAGAGGTAAATATTCACAAAGAAACATCCTCATGATCCTTGTTTTTTACTGGAAGGTAATCTAAATCTTGCGATCTGATTCAGGTACGACGAGGTAAAGAAGTACAGTTATATTTTCCCCGGATTCAGCAAGAAGACAGGTCACTTCACACAGGTGGTGTGGAAAGACACCACCAAAGTGGGCATGGCTATCGCTAAGGACAGCGAGAAAGCTTTCGTTTGCGCAAACTACGCTCCTCAGGTATCCATATCTGTCTTCGTCACCGCGATAACTTACTTCGTATCATAACTGCCTTGCTCCTACGCAGTCTATCACAGGGTTGGAGTAATAGAGTTTGTGCAGGAGTATCCCCTCACAGGGGGGTTATCTAGAAACGTAGCAACGAATTGGGAAAGTTTTTCCTTGAATGGTAAAAACGTTTTGAGCAACTTAATATTTGCCATGGTACCACGTTCCAGAGGCGTGCTCCCAACACAGCGAAGGACCCATTGTTAAGAGATTGGTTTCTTTGTGAGCATCCTTTGACAAGTGGAGGGATTATAACAGCTACAGTTCCCCGTCTGGAGGTATCGCGAAACTCCCTGCCAACATCGATAGGAGATACGCCGTTCAGGATGTTCCAGACTTCCGGAATGATTTAATGCTCTCGTCTACGTTGTAGAGACATGAGGGACATCTCTTTATAAAGCCGCCTCCAGTAATCACTGCTTTTAAGGGCCAAAATCCTACTCGTGAACATCTTTTGGACACCTTCAATTGCTTGAATTTCACCAATCTTCGTAGGATTCCAAACCGGGGAGTCGAATTCAAGGATGCTCCGTACTAGTGATTTGTAGAAGGTTAGCATGACATCCTTGTTTCGGGTTTTAAAAACATTCAACACCCATGAGGCAACATTTCTGGCTTAAGCCACCATGTCACATATATGGCTGGACCAGCTGATATCGTGAGATATCATAACACCTAAATCTCTGACATTTTCTGACGAGTATAAAACTTCCCTGGATGATGAAGTGTAGCACATAGTCAGCGGAAATAAAGGTAATTCCTGAAGCAATTCACCAGACCATATATTGTGCTTGTGGATCACCAGTTCAGACTTCTGTTCATGAAGCTTCATATTGTTGCTGTTGGACCAGCTAACCACATTGTCAAGGTCCTTTTGCAGAAGCTTGCAGTCGTCAAGTGAACCGATCTGCTTCGATATTCTGGTGTCATTGGCGAAGAATCCGACATGGGAGGAGGTCACACAAAGCTCCAGATCGTTGATGAACAAGATGAACACTGAACAGCAACGGTCCCAAGACTGTACCCTGAGAAACTCCACTGAGGATGCCAGCAATGAAGGAGTGGACACCATCAACTATCAAGAACAACAAGTTGATCTCGATTGCTTAGAAAGGATCCGGTTGATCATAATAAGAGCAAGATGAAACTCATAACGGCATAACGCTCCAGCTTGGAGATAAGCAACTCATGATCCACGCGGTCGAACGCACTATTTATTCAAGCCGATCATGATCTTGTCCCTCATATATTTCTTAATGCATTGAATAGACTAATATACAGTTATTATTTTTATAATAATGTTCATTAACCAGACTGAATAAATCGACATTGATCACATGATTAAACCTACTCTCCCATTTTCTGTTCTTGTGACATATTTGGAAGACATTCACATATTAAAAAGTTAAGCAAATAACATTGCTCTTTTGATAATGATTTATGTAGATCTGAAATTTAATTGATTAATTATTTCAGGGAAACGTCCTAGCTCGAAGTGAATTTAAGAAAAATGTCAAACGAAAGAAGGGAGCTTGCTCTATTATGTAATTATGCCTATGGGTTGTGTTATTGATAATTGTGTGAGTTTGCAGGGACAGAAATTGTGTTTTTGATGGCATGGATGATGGAACGAGTGAGATTGCAATTTTTAATTGTTCCAATAGACGACTTCATATGTACACATGAATTTATCGATAATGGACATTTATAGTGGACATGGATACTGGGCAATAAGTACTGTGATGTCGAAGGTGGCGGGAGTTAACTTTTCATGGTGCTTACTCCGTAATGTGCCAGTGCACTCATTGATGGCATTGGACCATTGGTTTTTTACGCTTTGTAATTTGTAAAACTTAAAGATTGTTATTTTTGTTATATTAA